>JBBPBX010010478.1:0-31612 GCA_038048925.1 Garcialebias charrua
AACTAATCAACAATCAAAACCTCTTTTGGCTGGGAGTGTTCAGAAAACAATAACAACTTCAATAACAACAAAAGTAGCAATCAAGCAACTAAAAACAACGTTTCACTACGTCAAACTCACTCTGGTCGTCAGATTCCAACGTGTCACACACAAGAAAAACAGTTCTTAGCTTTATAACCGATGTCAATTAAATCCTGCAGATTTAAACGGTTGTTAAGGTTAGTTTTTGTTGTGGGTTTTATGCTTAGCGTTTCTAAGTTCTAGTTGGAACGGTTTCTTTTCGCAACTAGAATAGTTTAAACTGTTTAGTTTATTTACTATCCTGTGCTTGGACGACCTTCTTTTCCCATGAAGTCTGTGAGTTTGCGAGATCTTTGTCGTTTGTGGGGTTATTGAAATCTTTGTCCTTGACATGGGCATGGCCTAACATCACCCCCCTGTGGTCATGAGGGACCAAGCACACGGGTGTGGACGTCCGTCCATGGGCACGAGTTAGGATGCCTTTGTTTAGTTTAAGCTGTTCGCTCTAAACTGCACATCTACAATAAGGGTGGATCAGTAAGTGTTTAAATACCTTACCCCACCTTATTCCTTTACATCGGTGATACTTGCTTTCGTCGTCAGAAGCCGTGGCAGTCGTGGTTTTTTGGCTCAAGATAACTTATTCCAGGAAGGAATAACAAAGTTTTGAGCTTACGCTCATTCGAAGTGGACTCATAACAGCAGGTTATCAGTCCTTAGCTGAAGACGAAGGTCGTTAGCTCTTGACCAAACGTACCCCAGCTCCTTGGGAAAGTTCACATCTCTTTGAAGTTCCCAGTAGACTCATCAGTTCCAGCCACAGCTTAGAACTTAATAGAAGGATCAAAGAGAGGAGTGAGACTTGTGTCTTTTTCATTGGTCCGTGGACCAGCAAAGAATTCACTTGTTGTTATCAAGATTCAAGGTGAAATTCACAGCAGAGTGAAAATGTTTAGGAAAGACAGAGCGTCCTGGAGCCATTCTCATAAAACAACAGATTAACTGTCTTCTGCCTTTCTAAACAAAGCGGCCGGGTCTCTGTGACCCGAGACTTCAACTTTAACACAGCAGTGAACACAGTTTAACTCTTACAGAATAACACAGCTTAAAAGCACACATCATGAAAATGACAAAATGTTATTCTTTTGATTACATTAGAATAAAATTAAAGAAGCCAATAGTCTCTTTTGGTGACTATGTTCTCAGATTTCAACTAATGGAATAATTTGTAGTAAATGTCTTGCTTTACTGAGAGGTCAGTAAAGGTCATCTCTGGAACAGTTCAAAAATACACAGGTGTATCAAAGTGGACACGGTCATGCCCACTACACTGTATATGTACTGTGTGTGTGTATAGCACACAGCACACACACACCCACACCCAAAGGGAGCATGACAGGTTTGGTGTTCTTCTGACATACCTCAATGATGTTCAGACAAGTAAACAGAACAAGCTGTTTGTCCAAACAGTCAGCCATTACGTGTTAGCATGCAGGCTAAAAACAGCATACGGGCGAACTTGTTCTTACTCTTTTTACCAGTTGTCCATGCAGGAAAAAAGCCTACTACTGCCACCATGTGGATGAGTACGTTTCTACAGCTATACTTATCACGTTTTCACTACATAATATCACGTTTTCACTACATAATATCACGTTTTCACTACATAATATCACGTTTTCACTACATAATATCACGTTTTTACTTTATCATGTTTTTACTACATAATATCACGTTTTTACCACATAAGCTCAAAAAATATTATTTCATGGATAAGAGCAATACCCTTCCGTAGAAAGCTATATTTTATATATTTTTGCACAAATTCCAGCACAGCATTAAAATTCAGAATCTGCTATTTTACTTTATTCTCACTGGTCGTCCTGTAAAACAGCTTATATTGACGAGGATGTTTGTGTCCTGCAGTTCCACAACAAGGTGACATGTTTCATGCTGCACCAGATCGAGGAGCCGTGCTCACTGGGGGCCCACGCCGGAGTCATAGTCCCCCCCTCGTGGATCATCAAAGTCAGGAAGCCACAGGTGAAGACACGAGCTAGCCCCGCAGTTAATAAAGTTCACCAGCTGTCATTTCGTGACACTAATCCACAATGACTTGATTGGATCTAAATTTGAAGGAGGTTCTGTCAAACGCTTCGTGTCCGTGCTTTTAGACACGATGGGATTTAGTTTGACGGACGTCTGATCTGTCTGGGGGCGCTTACTGTTGGCCCCCACACACAGTAACGCAGAAAAACAGATGCTGCAACACGTCACATGCTTCATTACACTTTTAATCAGCGTCACAACAAACTAACTGTTGAACTCTGTCCGCGTCCCAGAGCTCCCTGAAGAACTCCGCCCGGAGGAAAAAGAGGACATCTTTCAAACGAAGGACGAGCAAGAAAGGACTGGACGTGAGTGATGTCATCAGGTTGTTTTGTTCGTATCCAACGTGGGTTTAGTACACGAAGAAACAAATGTGTTTACGTTATTTATTTACTGCCAAAAATGCAGGGAAGGGTTTGTTAAATGAGACTCTGACTCCACTAAGACCAGTTAAATCCATCTGGAGTGCTGTTTGACGACACAGATTGTTAATTACAGTAGCTACATTATTTAATAATAATAAAAACATCAAGTGCAACTTGTGTACATTTTTATAAGTTAAGAGTACTGGTAAGCTCAATTCTTTTGATTGCAGTAGGATAAAGTTAAGGGAAGGAGCCAGTGTAAGATTAAAAGAACCCAAAAAAATCTTTAAAAAAAAAAAAAAGCTGCGTGGCGGGAAGTACAACTAACAAGGTTCTCCAAAATAAAACAGTTTCTTCCTAACAGAATTCAGAATGTGAAAATGGGACAAAAAACAACTAAACGGGTTGGGAGTGACACGAGAGCTGTGAAATAAAACCACAAAGGTGCAGAAATGTAAACATCAGATGCCAAAAGATCAAATCTGAAACAGAAACGACAGGCTGCCTGTAACTGATTGGGCTGAAGTACATTTAGTTTAGTAAAAACTTTGAGAACAACGGACTGAGAGGATTTAGGAATTCTGAAGTAAAGAAAATCAAGACACCGTTGCATCTTTAGACAGACGTGGTGAGTCAGGCTTTCACTGGCGGCCTTTTTTCATGACGTGGCTCGACCTGAAGGATCTGATACGATAAAACTGTTTTTTTCTCTCTCTTCTCTGCTTTCTTTTTCTGCTCAGGACTCCAAATGGCGTCCGTTCATATTGAAGCCCCTCCCTTCTCCTCTGATGAAACCCATCTTGGTTTTTGTTAATCCCAAGAGCGGGGGCAACCAGGTGAGCGGATCTGTTAAAGGGGACCAAAGATGCAAAATTCACTTTTTTATGTTTTTTTTTACTCAACTTTGGTTATGTACTTTTAAAAAAAACAGTCCTAGGGCCAAAAAAATGCACCCAGTGGTATATTTACTCTAAGTATATTTATTTTTCAGTGATATAAATGTCTCGTTTTCAAATCCTACGGCTTGTGATGTCACAAGCCGTAGGACAACCCACCCCAACCTGAGTCCAGCCCCTCACCTAGCAACCCCTGGTGATGCTCCACCCACTTCAGTATAAAAGACGTCACGGTTGTTTTTCCTGAGTTCATCTCAGAGTTCGATGTTTCGTTGTTGTTAAAATGCAGTACCGCTAATAACTAATTATCTATCAGTAAAAACGAAAAAACTTATTTACGGGCTCTTAAATCAACCGGACGACTGCTCACGGACCATATCCGGTCAGCGCCGGATGTGGTCCGTCAAAAAAAAGCGGTGCTCGCACTAAGCAGTTAGCAGCCAGTGTGTTACTCTGCAGCCTTATTGCTTGTTTTCGAAGAGTCAGACGAAGAGTTTTTAACATGGAGGGTGAACTTATGGATGTTTCTCAGCGGCCTACGCGATGCGTCAGCGCCTCATTTGCCCTGCCCAAAATGGCGTCTGCCTCTGTGTCTGCCTCAGGGTCCCCTTTGGAGGGCGGAGTTAATGTAAACAGATTTTTGAAGGGCGTGGCCTTCAGAGCTCATTATCATAAACAGCCTGTTCAGAACGGAAGTCAGAAAAGGCAGAACTAGAAAGGGAATATTTTATTATCTAAGAATTATTTTGTGCATTAAATTAAATGAACATGGTCTGGATAGCCCACAGACATACCATAAAAATATATAAAACCAATAATTGGTCCCCTTTAATCTGTGTATGTTTATGAAGCAGTCACTCTGGTGTGATTTATTTTTCTTCCGTACGTTTTTTGGCGTGATTCTTGTCCTACAGTTTTTTAAGCTATTTCAACAAATTATAAATCAAAACCTTCAGCTCTTTCAGGACTATCCTGCTATGACTTTTGGTATTGGTGCAACTTCAGCTTTTTGAAATATTTAGCCTTTTCTGCCACTTTTTCTTTTCATAGAAAAATGAACTGAGCTCATTTTACATCCTTCAACGCTTTAGATGTGTTTACAACCTTTTACTTCTCCTTTCACATTTTGTTCTGCTTCAGCTTCTTGTGCAAATTTAAACTTTTTTCCAGCTACTTTCAGCTAATTTCAGCTGTTTGTTTCAGCTGTTTTGCGCTTCTTTCAGACATTTTAACAATATTCTTATGCTTCTTCTAACTTCTTTCTGCTAATTTCAACTTGTTGTGGTCCTTTCAGCTTATTTCTGCAAGTTTCAACTTTTGCTATTACAAAGTATTTCAGCTACTAGTTTTTATGCTAATTTAAGAGTTTTCAGCTAATTCCACTTTTTTGGCACTCATTTCTACTTTTTTCCAGCCTAATTCATAAAAAAAATGTGCTCTTTCCACTTCCTTCTTGTAATTTCCATCTATTTATGTTTTTTTTTTTTTTTTTTGGAGGGGGGGGCTCTTTTTCAGCATTTTTTTGTTGCTAATTTAATCTATTTTCAGATCATTTCCTATTTTTTGTAGCCTGGCCCTCGCCTTCCTTCGCAGCTCCGCTCAATTCTATTTTCCCTTCACTGCTCCTAGTACGAAGCGAAGTGAAGAACAAGGGTCTGGTTTTAACCAGGCTAAATTTTTAGTGCTAATTTCTGCTTCTTTCAGCCTAATTGGGCAAACGTGTTCTTTCTGCTTCTGCTAACTTAAGCTGGTTCTAACTTTTCTGCTACCTTTTTAGCATATCTATCTCATTTCAGCTGTTTTCAGATAAATTCTATTTTTTGTGGCAATTTTTGCTACTTTTTGCCAAACTAACTTCTTTATTATGATAATGTCAGCTTGTTGTCCTCCTTTCAGCTTACAGTATTTATGCATGTTTCAGCTATTTCTGCTACTATTTAGCTGTTTTATGCTAATTTGAGCTTTTTCAGCTAATTTCACATTTTTGGAGCTCATTCCAGCTGTTTCTGCTTCCTTCTGGTAGTTTAAGCTTCTGTCTGCCTTTTCAGCTATTTTCAGCCATTTGTTTTTGCTAATCTAAGCTTCTTTTTTTTAGATAATTTCCTAATTTATGCTTATTTAAATCTATTTAAGCAAATATGTGTTTAATTTTTTTTTGTTTTTCCAGCTAATTTAGACTTGTTCTTCCATTTCAGCATGCTTTTAGGTAATTTCAGCATTTATTTTTTTTAGCTAATTCTTCTGCAATAAGTGTTCACACTACGTTTTTACAGGAAATGCAATTTCTCTACTTAAATGTGGATTTAATAAATCGGATCAACTGATTGAGTTGATTACCTGTATACAATTAAAGGGATTTTAGGTTTAGATGCTCATCATCTTTTACGTCTTTTTTTATATAAACATTTTACCAAACACGTATTAGTTTAATTAATTATGGGTTTAAATTAACTTCATAAATCGTATGAACTTTATTCTTTCTTTGTGTTAAATAAATGTGTTTAAAATGTTTTTTCTCCACCTACAGGGTGCCAAGCTGGTGCAGATGTTCATGTGGATCTTAAACCCTCGACAAGTATTTGACCTGTCGCAAGGTGGACTTCGAGAGGCGTGAGTAACTGGACTTATAATCCTGAATTATATTTTACTGCGAGAGGAAATAATCAGATCTGTTCAGTTCATATATGATCTTTAATTATTATATTTTTTTACATACGGCTCTCATTCAGCTTTCTGCGTTATGTTTTTTTTTTTTTTTTTTTGCTCGTCAGGTTGGAGTTGTATCGCAAAGTGCCAAACCTGAGGATCCTGGCCTGCGGCGGCGATGGAACAGTGAGGCTTTTGTCTCCTCTACTCTTTTTCTATTAATCGGGTGTAAGGTCAACTTTCTGGAGCTTGTTGGTGGGGGGTTTGTGTACCCCTCTCTGTAGGTGGGGTGGATCCTCTCGGCTCTCGATGAGCTGCAGATGAATCCCCAGCCTCCGGTCGCTGTGCTTCCTCTGGGAACAGGAAATGACCTCGCCAGGACGCTCAACTGGGGCGGGGTGAGTTTCCAGCTTTGACTTTTGTTGCAGCGTTGACAGAAAGCGACAGGAAGCAACAGTTTACCCTCTAAATACATAAAAACTGTATTTGCAGGTAGTTTTCACACAGGAAACTTACTGAGATCCAGCTAAAACAAAATAAAGCTAATCTAATTTACTACAATTCAAAAACATGTTTAGACTAAATATCTGTTTTTTTAATCTGCATGTTCAGATTTTTATTTGTTGTAAAAAATAAATGTTGTCTCTTCGTTTCCAACACCTCTGGGAGAAACTCAGCCACATTCCAGGATGTCTGCACTCTCTTCCTGTGCATTTCATCCTTTAAGCCTTGACCTCCGTTTGACTGGCTCACAGCAACACACACACACACACGCACAACACAGAGTAAATTATCACAGTTCTCATTCATTTCTGTCGAGATCTTTTGGGGGTAAGTGTTATTTAGTTAATAGCTTCACAATAAAAAAAATAAAAAATAAAAGTGCCGAACACTTCAGAAAAATGTCACTACCTTGTATATTTAAAAAAATGTTGTAAATCGTTCAATTTTAGTAGTTTTTATTACCATGCTAGTTCTATATTTATTGAACAAGCTCTATGAAACAATAAAAAAGTTACTTTTAATCAGTCTGGTTTTCCCCCCTAAAAAAAACACAAATGAGAAAAAAAAAACATACAACAAAATCCCCTCCCACACCGGATCAGCCACACAGACACGAACACTTTGGTATATTTTTAATTAAAGACACAAAAAGGCTGCCAAGTGTCCCAAAATCTTTTAAAAGAACCTTTCAGAGTATATACTGTTATATACTCTGAATATACAGTATAATGTTTTCCAGATGAATATCATACATAACTTTTCTTATCCAGTGTTCATATGACGTGCGATGCAGATCCTTCCATCTGCATAAAATAAGTCTCGTAGCTAGAAGAGAGCCAAAAACAATCATATTCCTCTCGTACTTGCTAAAGGATGAAGCCACTGGACCCACCCCTAACAATGAATTGAGTGGTGACGGGAACGTTTTTTCCACAGCTCCCAGAGAAAGTATCAAAAATGGATTGCCAGTAGCTCTGCAGCTTTGGACAAGTCTAGAATGTGTGTAAGGAGTTTGTTTACAACAGTTACATGCAGGGTCCAGGTCAGTTTTGATCTTGGACAGTTCATCTTTGGACCAGTGCAGCCAGTGCAAAAAAGTTGCTTTTAACGATTTCAAAGTCCATGCTCAATAATCCAGGTAGATAATCCAGCAAAGTTCAGTCAAGTCATCTGGACGGTTTATTTTTGTTGTTGTGGCATTTCGTCCTTCATCCAAAGGACTTTGACTCCTCTGAGGCATATCCAAAACTTCAAAGTTCGTCAAAAAAGGCGTTCAATACAAGATCAACTGGACTTTATTTGTTACAGAAGACGTTTTCGACCTCTATCCAGAGGGCTTTATCAATTCTATGAACAGACTGTGTGCGTGTGGAGTTATAACAGTCTTAGGAGTCACGCACCAACATATGTAAATTGCAAGCTGAGGTAACACATACATGTAAATTGACAGATCACACCTTAACAGTAGGGGGTTCTCTTGAGGTCTCTGACAGAAGACACACAACTGTATGTAGATTGACAAAACACACCTCACAACACAACAACAGAGGTTTCTCAAAAAACTTTGCTAGTCTAATTCACAGACCAGACACCTCTGCTCCCATCCGGTGTAAAACGTTTGGGAATCAGCCCCAAAACTGAGTTTGGTAGTTTTGGTTTCAAAGTTCATGCTCAGTCCAGGTAGAAAATCTGCTGCAGTGTCACAAACTGATGGGTCCACTACATGTATGTGGGTGTGCTGCTTATGGGACTCAGTTTGTTTGTGGCTCGTAGGATTGATGAAGTCCTTTGGGTGAAGGACGAAACATCTCACCAAAAATAAACTGTCCAGAGGACCTGACTGAACTTTGTGGAACTTTTAAGAGTTGTTTTTGTGGTTTCATCAACTCAACCTCCACCGCTCGTTTGGAGCTGAATTAATTCAAAATCTGTTTTAACGTGTTGCTTTAATGAACGAATAGCAAATAGTTTAATTTCTTTTGAATTTCACCAATTTTATTATTTATATTTTATAACATTTTCACCATACATGTGGGCATGTTGGCACGTTATTAGAAAAACCTAATAGTCTCCCTTTTTAATACTTGAATTTAGTTTTTTGTTGCCACTGTGCAGTTTTTTGTTTTGTTTGAAACATAAAAATCTTCTTTGTGACTCCCTCTCACACATGTATACCCTCTGAGCAGTTCTCTGGGCTTATAGTGAAGATAAAACGTAACCTCTCTGCCTGAATCATTTCAAACCCGTATTGAGTGGTGAGCGTGTCCAAGGACACTCCAGAGGCACTGTAGGAGTTTACAAGAAGTTTACAATTAACGCTCTCAAACGGCTGCGAGTTGTATAAAGTGATCTGCTCTCTCGACACGACTGTTTTTGTTTGTAGGGTTACACCGACGAGCCGGTGTCGAAGGTTCTCTGCCACGTGGAGGACGGCGCGGTGGTGCAGCTCGACAGGTGGAACCTCCTGGTGGACAAAAGTTCTGTCCAACCCGAGGAGGGCACACAGAAGGTCAGCCAGCAGCTCAGAAACCACGCTGAGGAAATGAGTTCAGAAGGAGATATTTTGTTTATTCATTTCAAATTTTAAAAATACAAAAGAACAAAAAAAAATACAAAATGATATAGAAAAATAAAGAACAAATTTAAAATGAAAGGAAGCAGAAGGAGAAAATAATCTTATAATATCTGCCCCTTTTTGTAAAAACAAAATTCCAGTTAAACAATCAATTCAAACAAAATGTATCCATAAACCATATTTATAACGCATAATAATATAACTAATTTATAGAGATTTTAAGTATATAACATTTACACATAACTTTTCAACAATCTATTCTTAATCATTTTCTTAAATACAGACATTGACTGTGCAACGTTAACATCTTAGTCCAATCTATTCCATATACCAATTCCATGAATTAAAGTAAAACGATCCTTTAAACTTGTTCTATATTGTGGTTTGACAAAAATATCTGTACCCTTTAAATTATAACAACTTACAATTATAACAACTTCTAAAACATATTAAACCACGTTAGAAGAAGAGAACCTTTGGAGTTGTTTCTGTTTGGATCAGAACATGACAACGTTCAGTCAAGATACTTTTTCTATCTGTAAAACTGTTGGTTAACCAAAGCAGAAAGAAAATATTTGTTTTTAGAAAGTCAGCTGGACTTCAACCAGAATAATCCTGAGTAATATTTGTGCATTTAATCTTGATGTATTTGTTTACTCATTTGTTTTTTTGTTTGTTTTTGGGGCGCAGCTTCCCCTGGACGTTTTTAACAACTACTTCAGCCTTGGCTTCGACGCTCACGTCACTCTGGAGTTCCACGAGTCCAGAGGTCTGAGAAATTCACCTTGTCTGTTTTTTTAGCACATTTCAAGACTTATCATCTTCACTCTGAGCGCAGAACATCCTAAAACCGGCACAGACAAATAATCCTCACCAATGTATATTGTTTTTTTGTGTGTATTTTAGCAGGTTACTCCTAATTTGAATATGTTTTTCTTTCTGTTTTGCTGTTTTTTGCTCGTCCAGAGGCCAACCCAGAGAAGTTTAACAGTCGCTTCCGCAACAAGATGTTCTATGCAGGGGTGAGCGTAAAATAAAATAAATGAAAAATAAATGTTCTTTATGACAGATAATTGTTGAACTCAAGAAAAAAAACATTTGTAATCCAGAAGCCTTTTTTTAGGCTTTTTTTCTTTTTGTAGCATAGTTAGCATGATTTTTAAAACGTCTTCCCCATATATTTTAGGAATATAAGACATATTCTGTAAACTGGGTCTTTTGACAATACGTTATACCGTACATGTTAGCTTAACATATACACGCTAGCTTAACATGTTATACACATTAGCTTAACATGTTATACATGTTAGCTTAACATGTTATACACATTAGCTTAACATGTTATACACGTTAACTTAACATGTTATACACATTAGCTTAACATGTTATACACGTTAACTTAAAATGTTATACACATTAACTTAAAATGTTATACACATTAACTTAAAATGTTATACATGTTAACTTAAAATGTTATACACGTTAACTTAAAATGTTATACACGTTAACTTAAAATGTTATACACGTTAACTTAAAATGTTATACACGTTAACTTAAAATGTTATACACGTTAACTTAAAATGTTATACATGTTAGCTTAACATGTCATACACGTTAGCTTAACATGTTATACACATTAGCTTAACATGTTATACACATTAACTTAAAATGTTATACACGTTAACTTAAAATGTTATACACGTTAACTTAAAATGTTATACACGTTAACTTAAAATGTTATACACGTTAACTTAAAATGTTATACACGTTAACTTAAAATGTTATACACGTTAACTTAAAATGTTATACACGTTAACTTAAAATGTTATACACGTTAACTTAAAATGTTATACACGTTAACTTAAAATGTTATACACGTTAACTTAAAATGTTATACACGTTAACTTAAAATGTTATACACGTTAACTTAAAATGTTATACACGTTAACTTAAAATGTTATACATGTTAACTTAAAATGTTATACACGTTAACTTAAAATGTTATACACGTTAACTTAAAATGTTATACATGTTAACTTAAAATGTTATACACGTTAACTTAAAATGTTATACACGTTAACTTAAAATGTTATACACGTTAACTTAAAATGTTATACACGTTAACTTAAAATGTTATACACGTTAACTTAAAATGTTATACACGTTAACTTAAAATGTTATACACGTTAACTTAAAATGTTATACACGTTAACTTAAAATGTTATACACGTTAACTTAAAATGTTATACACGTTAACTTAAAATGTTATACACGTTAACTTAAAATGTTATACACGTTAACTTAAAATGTTATACACGTTAACTTAAAATGTTATACACGTTAACTTAAAATGTTATACACGTTAACTTAAAATGTTATACACGTTAACTTAAAATGTTATACATGTTAACTTAAAATGTTATACATGTTAACTTAAAATGTTATACACATTAACTTAAAATGTTATACACATTAGCTTTATGTTATACATCTTAGCTTAACATGGCATACACGGTAGCTTAACATGTTATACATGTTAGCTTAACATGTCATACACATTAGCTTAACATGTCATACACATTAGCTTAACATGTCATACATGTTAGCTTAACATGGCATATACGTTAACTTAACATGTTATACACATTAGTTTAATGTGTTATACACGTTAGCTTAACATGTTATACTGTACATGTTAGCTTAACATGTTATACACATTAGCTTAACATGTCATACACTTTAGCTTAATATGTTATACACATTAGCATAACATGTTATATACATGTTAGTTTATCATGTTATACACATTAGCTTAACATGTTCTACATGTTAGTTTAATATGTTATGCATGTTAGTTTAATATGTTATGCATGTTAAACTAACATGTTATACTTAGCGGAAATATACAAAACAAACTTATATTTGTGTTTCTAAGTCTTTAAAGTTCAGTCTAGTTATGGAAACACAATGACTTAAATTTTATTTATTTTTTTGCATAAGATGTTTATTTTAAATTTCCTTAAATCTCGTTGATAAAATGCTGTTTTTTTTTTTATTACCGGTAATCTTTTTTGTAAAAGTTGTTTGTTTTAACTAAGGATTTTGGGGGCCTGATGGAGATTGTCCAAGAGCCACTTTTGGCCCTCGGGCCTTAAGATGCCCACGTCTGCTTTAGAAGAAAAATCTTTTTTTAATGTACAAATGTATTTTCAAAATGAGGTTTAATTATATGTTTACTGTTTTTTTGGCTCCATCACTTGTCATTAATCAGTAATTAACTGTGTGCAGGGATATCCATCTGATGTGCTCACTAAACAAATGTCACGTTCTCAATAATTCATGTGACCTTTAGACTCCAGATTAGTCGTGAAACACTAAGGAATCTTTTTTAAGTGTTCTAAAGTTTGTACTTCCTTAATGTTTCTTTTATTGAGCTGTTCTTGTTTTTATTTCAGTGTAGACACATTAGATTAATATGAACTGGATCAGACTTTTCTAAAGGGCTGCAACTCTTAAATGTGTAGCTCCTCCGATCCAGCTGTGAGCTGAACGGAGGAGATGATTTGAGGGAAATGAAGCAGAGGTTCACAGAGGAGTCATCTCTTTTTAATGAGAAATGTAACGAACTGTAATACTCTTTGATTTGGTTCTTCCCTCTGTTTACGCATGTGTGTGTGTGTTTGTTTGTTTGTGTGTGTGTGCAGGCTGCATTCTCAGATTTCCTCCAGAGAAGCTCCAGGGATTTGTCCAAGCACGTCAGAGTGGTGGTGAGTGCTAACACGCTCTTCCTGCCTCAGCCCAGATCGTCTTCCATGTCGACATATCTGAGCGGGGCGATTAAACAGGGCAGCCTTCCACTGTCGGCATGCCGAGGTGTCCCTCAGAGACGATTTAATGTCCTCCTCGGTCTCAGGAACTCTGAGGATCGAAGCAATTCCGATCATTATTGAACTACGGCTTATGCAAACGTCAAACGTTAGTAAAAAATGATTGTCCAAGCAGCTAAAGAGCCTGTTGAATACAATGATATAAATTAAAATACAACATATTTCACACCAGAATCACCGGGGGAGTGGGGGTAGTTAATTATATCAGTGGTCACACAAGCAGCCGTCTCAAATCACTTAAACTTCAATCAATGGCAGACATTTGCCCGTTTTGTGTAATCTGTGACAACAAATCAATTAAAATAACCTCTAGCTGTCTTCGTTTGTCTCTTTGTCCCTGCTGAACACATCGATGTGTAAAAATCTCAAATGAAACGTTTGTTCCTGTCAACAGCAGGAGAACAAACGCTACTCTAAAAGAAACTTGTTCTCTTGTCCATCAGACGTCTGGCACACAGAAACATGACGTATTTCCTGTCGTTTTGTATTTATTTAATAAAAAGAGTTAATCAGCGTTAAGTGGTGGATCAGTGAATCATTCAGGCGTAAAACAGCTCCTACACTCAAGATGCGTTTTTACTGTAGTTACTCCCAGCAGGCAGCTTAACTTCAATTTATTTTTTCCTCAAGATATTTTGTTTCCAGCAGCCGTCACAAAGATACAAATTTTCCCCCTTTTCTTTAATTAAATCTATGAAAAATAAAGCAGGTTGACGGATATAAAGTTGAGTTTTAGCACCAACGAGGTGATTTTCTGAACAGTATTAACAGTAAGCCTCAGCTGTGTGCTTAAATCAGGGGTGTCCAAACATTTTCATATGTGGGCCAAACCTTTTAAGATGAAAGGAGTCAAGAGCAACAAAAATGTGAACATAAAACATATAATAATAATAATATAATAAAAAGTGTACATATTTTAAGTGATTTTTAACTCGACGTAAATAATATTTGGAGAAAGGACAAAACTGACTAATTTTGGTGGAGGTGTTCTGTTGTAATCCAAAACATTTAAAACTTTTTTTTTTTTAAGTT
This sequence comes from Garcialebias charrua, assembly GCA_038048925.1. Taxonomy (NCBI): domain Eukaryota; kingdom Metazoa; phylum Chordata; class Actinopteri; order Cyprinodontiformes; family Rivulidae; genus Garcialebias; species Garcialebias charrua. The sequence continues at coordinate 14,036 of JBBPBX010010478.1, forward strand.
TTATTTATTTGATTTGATTGATTTATTGCCAAAGGTTTGCATCAACCTTAATACTGCTCATTTTGTTTTTTTTTTTTAAATATATATATGTTTTGCTGTTAAACCTAAAAATTGCATTAAAAATATCACCATTAAATTTGCAAAAGCTCTACATCTGCATCAATCTATTATGCTATTCTTAAACTGCAAATGTGGGCCGCACAAAATCACTCCAAGGGCCACAAATGGCCCCTGGGCCACACTTTGGACACCCTGGCTTAAATGAAAAAAGTTAAGAGGACAAATGAGGTTTCAGGACTACTAAACGTCATTCTTTTGTATTTTCTGTCTTCTCTATCGCTCAAATGTATGTTTGGTGTTGTTTTTTTTAAATAAAATCAGACGGCAAATGGAAACATTGAGGGATAAAGTGAAGCAGGAGATCCTTTCCTCAGAAGATTGTGTGAATATATATATATATATATTTTTTTGTAAGACTCCTCACTCCTCCAGAGACCAAACTGTACTGTACTTTTGTTTTATTTTTGTTGGACTAATCACGTCTAACAAAACAGAATAAACTGATACAAAACAAAACAAAACAAAACAACAGAGACTGGATCTTTAGAAAGAGTTATAAAATAAATGCCAGATCTAAAAGTAAACAACAAGCCACAAGTTATTTTCTGTTGTTTTATTTTATTTCAGTGTGACGGCACAGATCTAACAGCCAAGATCCAGGAGCTGAAGTTTCAATGCATCGTGTTTCTGAACATTCCCAGGTAGGTGAAGCAACAGAAGAAGAAGAAAAACACTGACGCTGTAGAGTCTGGGCGTGTTTCAGAACATCGTCCCACTATTTAAACTTTTTCTTGTTTTTTTATTTATTTTTGATTAAAGTAAAAGTTAAGATGTTGACGAACAAAGAAAGAAAAAACATTCGCACAATTTGAGTTCATTGTTTTGAATTTTTACGCAACAATGAACGGACAAACGGCACCATCTGAGACGTTTCGTGTTCTAAACGTGTGCAGGTACTGTGCGGGCACCATGCCGTGGGGAAACACCGGCGACCATCGAGACTTCGAGCCGCAGCGCCACGACGACGGCTGCATCGAGGTGATCGGCTTCACGATGGCCTCACTGGTGAGGAAAAACAAAAAGAAGGGAGAACCCAAAGACACCCAGAGCCGAGGCAGCAGGAAGACATGCGTCTCCTGATTCTCTCTGAGCGACTCCGTTTTGTCCACCAGGCGGCACTGCAGGTCGGAGGTCACGGAGAGAGACTTAACCAGTGTAGAGAAGTCGTCCTCACCACCTTCAAAACAGTACCTGTGCAGGTAAACACAACTATTTAAGATGAAAAAAGGAGCTCCCATCTGTAGAACAAAAAGTATTTCTGGTCAAATGTAGGTGGGATTACTGAAACATGAAAAGTTTGAACTGGATCTGTCAAAATAAACATCCATCAGCTGGGAGGTCAGGTTGCCATGGTGATGCTAGGTGCAGCGTTTCACCTGAGTCGGACTGAAAACACTCAACTTTGTCTCCGACTGCTTCAGAAAAACTCATCTGAAATGAGTAACACATGTGTCACATGGGTTTAATTGTTGGAAAAGGGTAAACATATGGAGTTAAAACCAGAGTGACATTTGATTTACTGTGAATAAATAATCATAATAAAAACAACTTGAGTTCATTAGTAATTTATTCAACAACAATTAGTGGGATTGACTTTGACCTAAAGTCTAATTAAGTAACAGTACAATAAATTATTAAATTATTTAAACTGAAGGTTTGAGATCAACCGTTTTTTGAAGATGAAAATGAATAGAGCTTTAGGGTGTAAGAACTCCTGGATTTAATATTCTGTGAGTCTTAAAATGATGATTTTATCTTTGATCTTAGTTGATATTATCATTGTTTTTAATTTATTTTATTATTGATTTTTGTTGTTTTATCATTGATTTTACTTGATTTTATCACTTGTTTTTATTTGATCGTTGATTTTAGTTGCACTTTGTAGCACTTTGAGATTTTTATTAATGAAAAGTGCATTACAAATTAAATTCATTATTATTATTATTACTAAAAGTAATCTAGAGAGTTATCTTTGTTGATAAATGAGAGAAAAAAATACAACTAGAAGAATTTGTGAACAGTGTGAAAGCTGACTGCTCAGTGATTTTGTGAAAGATGCTTGAAATACACCAGTAGCTGAAAAATTATGAGATTAAGCTGGACGAAGCACACACCAAAAAAAAAGTACAAAAAAGTTTTAAAGAGCAGAAAAGGCTGAACTAAACAAAATATAAATTAAATTAAATAACTGAAAAAAAAAGAAGAAACATTAAAAAGCTAGCAAAATACTGGAACATGTTAGTTGATAGCTGAAGTAGCGAAACATCAGCTAAGAAACAAAAGTACCGGAAAGCTAATAGAACACTACACTTTGCTAGATAAATGGTAAAAGCATTATCAAAGAGAAGGGCAGGTTTAGCTAGTAGTAATAGTATAGTAATAGTAATACAAGTAGCATTTATAGATCTATATTAAAGAGCAGAGCTAAAACGACCAGGACAGAAGACAGGTAAAGCATGGCACATGTAGCACTGGCTGGATTAAGTTAGCAAAAACCAGAGCAGAATTAGCAATAGTAGACATATTAATTGCATAGAAATGCTGAAATGGAAAGGAATAAGCAGGTTTTTATACGATTTGAACGGGGCTCCATGCATTTTCTATGTGAAAGAACATGGAAAAAGCTATACAGGTAGTCCCCGACTTACGAGCGAGTTCCGTTCCTACGACTGTCTCGTAACACAAAATCTCGTACGTCGGAACCCGAAACACGTGTTGCTCGTAAGTCCGGATTTTTGGTCGTAAGTCGGAAAATTTATGCTAGCGCTACTACGAACACTCGTTTTTCATCACAAATGTTCATACTAGTTCATGAACATGCTCAGAAACTTGTTTCCAAACGGTTAGCTAACACACTTTCATCTAAAAACACATAAAAGTGCTGCATTTTTTGTATGTTCTTTACAAATTTACTGCTCGTTCGCCAGCTCGTAAGTCCGGAACCTCGTAAGTAAGAGCGCTCGTAAGTCGGGAACTATGTATATATATACTGTATATATATAATAATTGCACACATGCCAAATGCTATAACAGGAACGTTCTGAACGAGCTGAACGTTTTGATAAATTATTTGAAAAGCACAAAGATTGCAGACCGAGTGACGTGCCAACCAACATAGAGAAGAAAACCGGATCTCGGTACTGTACTGTGAATGCTTCATGAACACTTGCACCATTAAAAGTAGTTATCAAGTAAATTTCCATGAGTCGCAGCTGATTCCCGTGTGTCTGTGTGCTCACAGGTGGATGGTGAGCCGTGCAGGTTGGCTCCGTCCACCCTGCGCATCTCCCTTCGAAACCAAGCCAACATGGTCCAGAAGAGCAAGAGACGGACCTCGGTGCCCCTCCTCAACGAGTGAGTCACTTGCAGTGAAGTAGGCCAGCCGTGTTGTAGAAACCCACAGAGTGAGTCATTCAATCTGTTCGCAGAGCTGACATGCACTGCTCGGTGTCCCGCGTCCCTCTGCAGGGAGAGGGGACCGTCTCCAGCAGAGCTGTATCTCCGTGTGTTTTCCTCTTTCTTGATTTGTTTCGGGATCGAAGCAGCGTTGTATTTAGTAAAAACAACTAAAGATGTGTAGATAATAGCGCCTCCCTCTATCTGCTGTATGAACTGTTTTAAATGTAGACGTGTTTTCTGCTTTTTGTAGCGAGCTACAGTAGACGTGTGCATGCAGCGGAGGAACTTCTTGTTAGCATCACAGCTATGGGACTTCTGTGCTTTCACTGTTTGTCCACTTACCTTTTTGGGCTTTTCTCCATCTTTCCCTCCTTCTGCTCATCCTTTTTTTTAATCATCTTTTACTTCTTTATCACATCTGGGATCTTCTGGATTTTGTTTTATTTCCCACCGTTCTCTCACCTCCTTCCTCTCACCGCCATACATCCCGCCTCTCTTCTGTGTTTGTGCGTGTGTGTGTGTGTGTGCGTGTGCGGACGTAGTATTCAGAAGGTGTGTGCAGCTGATCTGCGCCGCCTCTCTGCTCCCCCCGACTCCTTCTCTGTGTAAGTACCTTTAACCCCTTTGTGTGTTATTGTGTCACATCTGAGTGAATGAGCAGGTTGCGTCATATATGTGTCAGTCAGGCTTGACGAATATTTGAATTATTCACTTCGACTGAAGCTGCTGCAGTTTTTTTCTCTCCCGGAGGTGTCAACAGTTATCCTGTTTGATGGATATCTTTAAAAAAAATCAACACAATAAACACTTTAACCAATTTGGTCAGTTTTGACATAGATTTGTCTTCGTTTTCACATTTGATCGTTTCTGTTAAACATAAACATACGTGCGCTATTTTCAATCCTGTCAACTTTTTTAAATTTCTATTTTTAACCAATTGAATGTTTCTTCTTTGTGTGTTTCACCAATAAACTTTTAAATGTTGAATTTAGAGTTCCTCTTAAATGGACAATCAAACGGAGGGAAACAGTAACTTTAACATTTCTAAAAAATAAAAAAATAAACTTACCATAAACAAGTTAATTTTACAACAATTACAGCAAACAAATTACCATAATTTCTAGACTATTGAGCACACTCGAATATAAGCCGTGCCCACCAAGTTAAAATAATAATAATAAATTTGTAATCAAAAAAGGCGTTCAATACAGAACAACTGGACTTTATTTGTAACAGAAAGACGTTTCACTTCTCATCCGAGGAGCTTTATCAATTCAGTGAGCAGACTGTGAGAGAGAGAAGTTATGAACAGGATAAGCCAATTTACATACAGTAGGATGTGTGTGTGTTATCTGTAAGCTCTGTTTTCACACACTGAACTTTGAATGGGTCACAGGTATGTGTTATCCCAAGTATGTGTGGGTGTTCGCTTCCAATTTACATATGTTGGTGCGTGTCAGTGGCTTATCCTGTTAATAACTTCTCTCTCTCACAGTCTGCTCACTGAATTGATAAAGCTCCTCGGATGAGAAGCGGAACGTCTTTCTGTTACAAATAAAGTCCAGTTGTTCTGTATTGAACGCCTTTTTTGATTTTATCATGTCCTGGATGACTGAGAATCTTCACCAGAATAAATTTGTACACATATAGGCTGCACTTGTGTATAAGCCACAGGTGTAACATGAGATATTTACAAATAAAGTTTTATTTTTTTCTACTTTTAATTACAAAGTAAATACATACCAGTAACATACACAAATATGTACAGTATTTATTTATTTATTTTCTTTTTCTGAACAGTGCCCGTAACACAGCTGGCTAAAAATGAGAAATACAGTAGCCTACCAGGAAGTTACTGATCGCTATCTTCATCTTCCTCCTATGCAATGAGGTTGTGATGTCTTTTTAATCACGTCTCCCCCCTCCCTGGGAGCACAACGGGAAGGGGAGGAGAGTGTGAGGGGCAAAACAAAATCCCCCCTACCCCTCAGTGGACCAATGAATTTCATCGGTCCGATTTTTTTACCTTTATTTATACAGGTAGTCTCACTGAGTCACGAGGACTCACCCGCCAAGAGAGATATGTATTGGGCAGCTATGTGAGTGCCTGGGTGTGACAAGGATAAACATTTTGGGGGCATGAAGCTCATTAGCCCGTTAATAAATAAATAAAAATCCATAAATTAGTTGCAGCATTGTATGAGCCACAGTGTTTAAAGCATGCAAAAAAAAAAGTAGCAGTTTATAATCCAGAAATTTTGGTACACTTCACCGATAATCTGAAATGTACCGGTAGCTGATTTTCTTCTCTACTCTGGGAAATAATTTAAGCATGATTAAAAGTCAGTATTTGTTTATTACGAATAAAACTAGAATAATTATAGTTAATAATGGTGAAATTCTCACTGGTCACTACAATCTGTTATTCTCAGCCTCTGACAAAAAAAAAGTTGCACATAAAAAGAAAACATGATGAGCTGTAAAGCCTTTGGATTTTCTCACAAATCAAAAAGACAAAAGTCACACAAAGGCCACTCTTTAAAAAAGTTGTCAAATATTGTCAAAAACCCTGCAGTTTTTGTGTCCACTTGTTCTGTGCGCATTCGGAGGACTAAAAGAGGAAGAGAGAGTGTATGGCAGCATGCTGAAGTCTCCCCACTTCTGTCTCCGTGTCTTCTTTCACCTTTAACACCACTCTGAGCTTGGCAGGAATAAAACCTCCACCAAGTTTAACGTTCTTGTCCTCCAACAACCAATAGTCTTTACAGAATCACCTCTGGAGGATGCAGTCTTTAATTTTAAACACTGTTACACGTAAGATTTTGAGGTTCTTTTACTTTTGAGGTCGAGCCTACGGTGGCCGAAAGGTGTAAATGAACATTTGAAAAAACACAATTACATTGGAAAAAAAAACACACAAGAAAAACACAACATTTGAAAAAACGGAATTACATTAGGCCAAAGCGGAAGTGGCCAGAATCACATTTGAAAAAACGGAATCACGTTTGAAAAAAAAAATGGAATCACATTTGAAAAAAACAAAATCACGTCTTGAACAAAACTGAATCACATTTGAAAAGAACAAAATCACATCTTGAACAAAACTTAATCACATTTGGGGGAGAAAAAAAACAGAATCACATTTGGGAAAAAATACTTAATCACATATGGAAGAAAAAAAAACAGAATCTTATTAGGAAAAAAAACAGAATCTTATTAGGAAAAAAAACAGAATCTTATTTGGAAGAAAAAAAACAGAATCACATTTGAAAAAACTTTATCATATTTGTAAAAACTTTATCATATTTGTAAAAACAGCATCACATTAGAAAAAAACGCAATCACATTTGAAAAGAACAAAATCGCATCTGGAAAAAACAAATTCACATTTGAAAAAAACGGCATCACATTAAAAAAACAGAAGCACATTTAAAAAAAACTGAATCACATTTGAAAAGAACAAACTCACATCTGGAAAAAAACGGAATCACATTTGAAAAGAACAAACTCACATCTGGAAAAAACAAATTCACATTTGAAAAAAACGGCATCACATAAAAAAAAACAGAAGCACATTTGAAAAAAAACAGAATCACATTTGAAAAGAACAAACTCACATCTGGAAAAAAACAGAATCACATTTGAAAAAAAAAAAACTATCACATTTGTAAAAACAGCATCACATTAGAAAAAAACACAATCACATTTGAAAAGAACAAAATTGCATCTGGAAAAAAACAAATTCACATTTGAAAAAAGCGGCATCACATAAAAAAAATAAAACAGAAGCACATTTGAAAAAAAACGGAATTACATTTGAAAAGAACAAACTCACATCTGGTAAAAAACGGAATCACATTTGAAAAGAACAAACTCACATCTGGAAAAAAAAATGGAATCACATTTGAAAAGAACAAACTCACATCTGGAAAAAAGAAAAAAAAACAGAATCACATTTGGGAAAAAACTTAATCACATATGAAAAAAAAAAACCAGAATCTTATTTGGAAAAAAAAAACAGAATCTTATTTGAAAAAAAAAAACAGAATCACATTTGAAAAAACTTTATCACATTTGTAAAAACAGCATCACATTAGGAAAAAAACGCAATCACATTTGAAAAGAACAAAATCGCATCTGGAAAAAACAAATTCACATTTGAAAAAAACGGCATCACATTAAAAAAACAGAAGCACATTAAAAAAAAACTGAATCACATTTGAAAAGAACAAACTCACATCTGGAAAAAACAAATTCACATTTGAAAAAAACGGCATCACATAAAAAAAAACAGAAGCACATTTGAAAAAAAACAGAATCACATTTGAAAAGAACAAACTCACATCTGGAAAAAAACAGAATCACATTTGAAAAAAACTATCACATTTGTAAAAACAGCATCACATTAGAAAAAAACAATCACATTTGAAAAGAACAAAATTGCATCTGGAAAAAAACAAATTCACATTTGAAAAAAGCGGCATCACATAAAAAAATAAAACAGAAGCACATTTGAAAAAAAAAACGGAATTACATTTGAAAAGAACAAACTCACATCTGGTAAAAAACGGAATCACATTTGAAAAGAACAAACTCACATCTGGAAAAGAAAAACGGAATCACATTTGAAAAGAACAAACTCACATCTGGAAAAAAAGAAAAAAAACAGAATCACATTTGGGGAAAAAACTTAATCACATATGAAAAAAAAAACAGAATCTTATTTGGAAAAAAAAAACAGAATCTTATTTGAAAAAAAAAAACAGAATCACATTTGAAAAAACTTTATCACATTTGTAAAAACAGCATCACATTAGGAAAAAAACGCAATCACATTTGAAAAGAACAAAATCGCATCTGGAAAAAACAAATTCACATTTGAAAAAAACGGCATCACATTAAAAAAACAGAAGCACATTTAAAAAAAACTGAATCACATTTGAAAAGAACAAACTCACATCTGGAAAAAAACGGAATCACATTTGAAAAGAACAAACTCACATCTGGAAAAAACAAATTCACATTTGAAAAAAACGGCATCACATAAAAAAAAACAGAAGCACATTTGAAAAAAAACAGAATCACATTTGAAAAGAACAAACTCACATCTGGAAAAAAACAGAATCACATTTGAAAAAAAATAAAAAAACTATCACATTTGTAAAAACAGCATCACATTAGAAAAAAACAATCACATTTGAAAAGAACAAAATTGCATCTGGAAAAAAACAAATTCACATTTGAAAAAAGCGGCATCACATAAAAAAATAAAACAGAAGCACATTTGAAAAAAAAAACGGAATTACATTTGAAAAGAACAAACTCACATCTGGTAAAAAACGGAATCACATTTGAAAAGAACAAACTCACATCTGGAAAAGAAAAACGGAATCACATTTGAAAAGAACAAACTCACATCTGGAAAAAAAGAAAAAAAAACAGAATCACATTTGGGGAAAAAACTTAATCACATATGAAAAAAAAAACAGAATCTTATTTGGAAAAAAAAAACAGAATCTTATTTGAAAAAAAAAACAGAATCACATTTGAAAAAACTTTATCACATTTGTAAAAACAGCATCACATTAGGAAAAAAACGCAATCACATTTGAAAATAACAAAATCGCATCTGGAAAAAACAAATTCACATTTGAAAAAAACGGCATCACATAAAAAAAAACAGAAGCACATTTGAAAAAACGGAATCACATTTGAAAAGAACAAACTCACATCTGGAAAAAACAGAATCACATTTGAAAAAAAAAAAAAACAGAATCACATTTGAAAACAGCAACAAAAGAATTACATTTGAAAAAACAAACAAACCATAATTACATTAAGCCAAACCGGAAGTGGTGGAGGTTTTTTATTTATTTATTATTTTTTACATTTTTGGGCTCTAGTGGCCTTTATTGTAGAGGGAGAGGGCAAAACGGGTAGAGAGGGGAGAGACACTGCAGAAAGAAGCTCGTCGGGTCTGGGACGCGAACCCGCGACGCCTGCAGAGAGGCCCAGCCTCAGAACATGTGCCGTGCGCTTATCCCCCACGCCAAAGCGGCGGCACGTGGTGGAATTTTTTTGTTGTGTATTTTATTATATATTTTGTACTTTATAAATAACATACAACAGCAGTACAGACACAACTGAGGTACAGTTAGCAGGCTAGCCTTTAGCCTGTAGAAATGGAGAACTATGTTTTGTTCAAGCTTAAAGAAGAAGATATGACACTGGAAAAACTGGGCAGGATTAGGGTTAACAAAACATAGCTTTCTATTTCTGCAAGCTAAAGGCTAGCCTGCTAACTGTACCTCCATTATTATTATTATTTATTATTATTGTGTGTGCTAACCTGCTAACTGTACCTATGTTGTGTGTCTACTGTACATTGTTCTGTTTTATGTTGCTAATAAAATAAACCCCCCCCCCCAAAAAAAAAATAAATAAATAAATAAATAACACCACTTCCAGTTTGGCTTAATGTGATTCCCTTTCTTTTCAAATGTTGGTTTTTTGTTTTGTTTTGTTTTTTTATTTTATGTAACTTTGTCTTTTCAAATGTTGTTCATTTACAACTTAGGGCCATCGTACAAAGTACAAACCTTTCTCAGACTGCGTCGTCACTGAGCAGCCTTAACGTCAAACTGCTGGAGAGTTCAAAAACTTCCATTACCTCCAGTTCTGAGAATTATTAAAGTAATTTACTGTAAATCAGGAGTGCAAAGGTTCATTGGTTTGTGATTTGTGTGTCTGTGAGTGCATGTACGCATACGTTTGTCCTCATTGTGTGTCTGCTTCACACGTGTGCACATGTATCCACCTGTGTGCCCTTTTCTTCCAGCCCTCACGCCGTTCCGGACCGTTTGCGCCTCCGAGTTAATCGGATCAGCCTGCAAGAGTACGACAGGCTGCAGTACGACAAAGAGCGTCTGCGGGACATCTGTAAGACTTTTTACTCCTAATAAAACAATATTTGTAACCTTTCACGAACGCTTTTGGTTTTCAAAGATGATAAACTGTCTGAAAAGTCTAAACCTTTACACCTCAGCTGCACCAAGTGTTCGAAAACATTTTGTTGGATCGATGTTTTTCACGTTCTTGAGCCTGTTTGTGTTTTTCCAGCAATCCCAGTGGGCATTGTGGTGGTGAGAGGAGACTGCGATCTGGAAACCTGCAGACTCTATATTGACAGATTGCAAGAGGCAAGTCTTTCTTCATCACCTCGCTCATCATCATGTTTTTTTTATCATTTACTAATCCTCGTGGCGTCACCCCTCCACTCGTAGTTATTTATTTCTGACTTACTGACCTGTGAGTACAGATCACCTCATGTCTGTCACATCTTCTGACTTGAACACGTGTGAAAACCTTTAACTCTAAATGCTTCGGTTGCTTGGATCTCCCAACTGTATTTGTTCATACAGTATTGGCCTTAATATATAGTCCACTAAACGTTGTTTGGGACATGTGAAAACTCTTAATTAGAAAATTATATATATTTTATTATTACATCTTTCACTAAGGACATTGTCATTGTTTTACTGACACAATGCATTCTGGGTTTATGACATACATCGATTGTAGTGGAGACTAAAACAAAAGGAGTCTAGGCTAAAAAGTACAGGGCAATACAATTATATTTTATATTAGGCCTTATGCACAACACATGGGTCAAGATGATCAAATAAGATCAAGTTGTGATGTTAAATTTAATATCTACAGAGCTAACACCATATATTAGCTCTGGAGCTAATATATGGTGTTAGCACTGGAGCTAATACATGTTAGAACAGGTGCTCACATCATATATATTTGCTCTGGAACTAATATATATATATTAGCACTAGAGCTAACATCATATATATTAGCACTAGAGCTAACATCATATATATTTGCTCTGGAGCTAATATCATATATATTAGCACTAGAGCTAACATCATATATACTAGCACTAGAGCTAACATCATATATATTAGCACTAGAGCTAACATCATATATATTTGCTCTGGAGCTAATATCATATATATTAGCACTAGAGCTAACATCATATAGCACTAGAGCTAACATCATATATATTAGCACTAGAGCTAACATCATATATATTTGCTCTGGAGCTAATATCATATATATTAGCACTAGAGCTAACATCATATATATTAGCACTAGAGCTAACATCATATATATTAGCACTAGAGCTAACATCATATATATTAGCTCTGGATTTAATGTCATATATTAGCGCTGGAGCTCATATATGGTGTTAGCAATGGAGCTAATGCTATATATGTCAGCAATGAAGCTAACATCATATTTATTAGCTCTGAAGCTAAAATCCAGGTCTCTCTTGTAAATGAGTCCTCATGGCTCAATGGGAGTAACTTGTTTAAATAAAGGTTGAATGAAAAAAAATTCAATATTATCATTGGAGCTAATATATAATCTTAGATCCAGAGCTAATATATGACATTAGCTCCAGAGCAAATATATATGTTAGCGCATGTGCTAATATAGGATTTTAGCTCTGAAGCTAACATCATTAGCTCTGGAGCTAATATCATGCATTAGCTCCGGATCTAATGTCATATTTTAGCTCTGGAGCTATAATATGGTGTTAGCACTGGAGCTAACCCAAAAGATGTAATTTCTCCATTCTCCTGTCCATCAACACACTCTGGTTCATTTTAAAGGGCTAAATGTCAGACGATGTCCAAAATTAACATTCAAGCTAAATGCAATTTGCACCAAAGCAACCTGTCAACATTATTTACCCATGATGCATTGCTACATAAATAAATTGGTGACGTCTGTGTGTCAATATTTTTTTAATGCTTGTAAAAATTAAACAGCCGACAGTATTTTTGCGGTCTTGTTGTCATAGCTGCTGTAACTGTTTATCAAATAAGTTCCAGCTAGTCGGAGATCTCTTTAACCTCAGACCTCTCTGCTGTGCTTTCAAGGATTTACACCAGGCGCCCTCTACTGGCCACAGAGTGCACTACCAGGTACAGGACTGGCTTTTTTGTTTTGTTTTGTTTTGTTTTTGTCTGCAAGGAAACATACAGAAGGTTGAGAAAAATCTGTTCTTCTAAATTAGTCACAAGCTTGTTGAGTTGTCAGTTATGTAACTTTCAGTAAACTCAAATATTTTGTTCTTTAAAAAGAGGAACTTGACACCCCAGAACAACAAACTGTTAATTTAATCTTCATCTATGACATCATCTATGTTGAGCAAGATCCTCCTCACTGGTATGAATAAAATGCTGTCTTAGGTTCCTCTTTATAAATGTTTCTGCTCTTCCCTCTGATCGCTGTAGTTTTTTTTTATTTTTTTTATCGTGCATTCATTTCACGGTTCAGGGACTCGATAGCGATCACAGTCTGTGGTTTTGTGCGCAGGATGAAAGCAGAGGCATCCCCACGTCCAGTTCCACCAGTCGACTGTCTCCTCACTGGAGCTTCCTGGACTGTAAGTTCCTGGATGACTTCTAGTAAACGATGACTTTAAAATGCGTTTTGCCATGAATTTTTCTTGTAAAACATGGCTGACTGTAAAAAATTATTGCTCAAACATTAAAAAAATAGAATCTGCAGTCATCACGTTTACCGGTATGTCTTCTGTGTAAACGTTCAGATCAGTGTCGTGGCCAAACGTTTCTGTTTCTTTTTCACCTGTTGAATTTTATACTAAAATAGGATTGAAAGGTTTTGACATCTTCAGTGAATACATTACTCACATTTTCAATGTAGTTGTTTAAACCTGTGTCAGTGTTTCAAAGTTAAATTTGCTCATATTTCCAGTATTTTACAAGTTAAAGAGTAAGTCAGATTTTTTTTAAAGTACGTTATTTATATAAACTACTGTATTTTTCGGACTATAAGGCGCAATATCAATAAACGGGTCTGTTTTCACAGTGTTGGCATACTTACATTGAAAAAGTAATTTTAATCAGATTACTGATTACTCCTTGAAAAAGTAACATAGTTAAGTTACTAATTACTTGATTTGGAAAGTAACTACGGTAAGTTAGATTACAAGTTACTTTCAGCAGCTGCTGACAACAACCCTCCTCCACCTCAACATATAAATTACATTGAGCTTTGTCAATACTAACTTTATTAAAAGTGCATTTTAATGGTAACATCAACAATGTATCTCCTGACGTATAAAATTGAACTTAAAAACTATTTCAGGAAAAAAAATACATATTAAGAAAAAAGATCCTTCTTGACTTCATTAAACATAAATACGGTACTTGTTTTTTTTTGTCTTTTTTGTCTTTCTCGCAGCACAGAGGGTACAACAAACCTTGATAGTGTCATCCTTCGCTGACAGAAACTCAGAATAGTTCCTGTATTTCCAGCTACAAAATGCATACCTATATGTCAGGTGTCACAGGTGATGATAATGTGACTGAATTGTCCCCGAGACGCATAGAGGAAATAAAATAATTAGAGAAAATAACAAAAATAGTAACGCACAGTAATTTGGATAAGTAACTTCAATCTGATTACTGGATTTTGAAATAGCAACGCATTAGATTACTAGTTACTGAAAAAAGTGGTCCGATGTGTAACACGTTACTGACATCACTGTACGTAAGGCGCACGGGATTATAAGGCGCATGAAGCAAAACAAAACAGTCAGATAAGTCAAACTTTATTCAACTCATCACATTAACCACATCAAATCGGTTCAAGGTCAGAAAGCACAACAAGAATTGATACAAAAGGCACACTGTTGATTTTTGAGAAAATTAAAGAATTTTAAGTGCGCCTTATAGTCTGAAAAATACGGTATATGTTATGTTTATATCCTACGGAGATTTTATATTTAATGTCCTGTTTTGACATTTGATTTTCCTCAAGAATTGGTTTAGATATTAAAAATCTAGAGAAATAACAAATAAAGTTCTAAAAAGTTTAATTATTTATGATTTATCATATTATGTCTTGTCTTTATAGCTACATCAGCCGATCGCTTCTATCGCATCGACAAGGCTCAGGTGAGCGACAGTTTTCAGGTTTTACTGAATAGTTTTTTTTATTATCTGATTTCATTTTATCTTTATCTGTGTGTGCAGGAGCACCTTCACTTTGTGACTGAAATATGTCAGGAAGAAGTGTTCATCCTGGACCACGAGGGACCCCAGGGCTCGTCCATCGGGATGCCAGATCTGGTGGTTGAACCTACAGCTGGGTAAGACGGAAGAGAGCGGGGAGTTGGATTCTTTTAAAATCAAACTAAATGAAACAAATTAATTATTTGAACTTATTTTGTACAAAATATAACAGTTTTCCATTTTTGTCTACTATGGTTTAAATAAATCAAAAGCAGTGTTTGTTTGTGTGTGTTCGAGGGGGGGGAGAGGGGCAATGAGTTTAAATGGATTTAGTTGCAATTCACAGCTTGTACCACTAGATGTCTCTAAATCCTAAAACCCCAACTTTTATTTAATAATTACGCAAAATATTCAGTAGTAGTTGTGGATATTTAAATATAAACGTTTTACTAAATTAAAAACCAACTGAATCAACTTGACTGTGAGTTTAAGTTCATGTAATCTTAAAGCTCAAGCATCAAGGAGTGGGTTAGTTTAGGAATTTTTCCTAGAAATGTAAAATATACATGTTTTAGTTACAAAACTTATTGCAAAGACACTGTGGAGTTTGTTAAAAAATATATTTTCCAAAGTAAAATTAGTTGTTTTATTTTTTATACAGTTTTATTTATTTGAAGCATGTTCCAGGTTAGAAATGTTTGTAGTTTTTGGAGGGAAAATAGGCTTTTCGTTATTTTCTGGTGTTATTAACTTAAAATCAATAATAATAAGAAGAAGAATCATCATCATAAAGGCATAGCCAGTATGATGTAATCTATAAAAATAAAGCTGTTGTCACTTTTATAATAATTTTTTAGCTGCTGATTTAAAATGTAAACTAAAAAGTAACAATTTAAACTTTGTGCTTTTGGTGCTGCGATTTGTACAGAAGTTTCAAATACTGTAACAAAAGAACGTACAGTACCTGGTATAGCATTTTAAATTTGTGTGCAAGTCTGGGGAAATGTTACAGTTTTGAATAACTGATGTCTTCTTCTCACTTTTTATTTTCAGTGCTGCTTTGTCACACGATGAACAAGGTAAAACACTCGCACACCACACAGAGACGTCAGTTAAAGTTATATTTTTATTCATTTAACATGAGTTTTGAATGATTTTCAGAGCAGTCTGATCTTCATATTATAATGTTTCCTGTTCAAATTTCAAATATGTACACCACAAAACAATGAATATATTTTTAACCACACAGAGGAGGGGCTTCACGTAAAGGACATGAGTGTCTGCAGCGTTCACTCTTTTATCTTCCTTTAAGGAACAAATAGCAAGTCTGAACGAGTAAGATTTGAGGATAAGCTACTAACACTAAGTTTTATCCATAAATCTGTTAAAAAAACAGAGTGAAAACCATTTTCATGTCAGATGAGGTTCATCAGCCAAAGATTTGAGTGATTCGAGTGTCAACCTGAAAAAAACTGACTAAATCATGCGGTTTAATTTTTTGGCACAAACCTGTAATTGGTCCTTCATTCCTCTCCATGTTAACCCGTGACTCGGGTGTTCCTGTAACATGCCAGGGCTTGTTTTTGTTTTTTATGAAAGACACGCAGACTTTGACTTTGGTGTCTCTGGAAATCCCTGAACTGTTTCACAGCGGCTGCTCCTTGTGTCACGTTACTTTCACTTTCACAACTCACTCCATCTCACAGTTTATTCATCAAGTTAAACGTTACTCCACCTGCGTCAGCTGCAGTTTTATCCATGAACTCTGCATCAGCGGTGACTCGGTAGTTTGGGTTTCTGATCGCAGCTTTGAGAAAGTCGTTGAATCCAGTTTGATTTAAAAGTTATGTCATAAACAGCTTCTGTAACAACAGGAAGCACAAGAAGTTCAAACCTGTTCAAACAGGAACATTCAGAGGTCACAAAGGTCTGCAAAAACATTTGTTTTTTATTTGGAGCTTGAGGCAGAAACTTTGAGGTTTCTTTGCGTGCAGAGTTTAATTTTTTTTTTAAATATAGATCCATTAAAATGTTTTTAAAGTTGCAGGAAATTGTTTACAGGAAATTCAGCAGAAACATATCTCAGTTTCATTTCTGTCCCTTCTTTCTCAGCTCTTCTGTCTGCAGCCAGTTCTGGGGATCTCCCCCTGGTACAGTACTTTACGCCCACACACACACACACACCCACACACACTCATGTCCACAGTCTACAGCAGGGGTCACCAACACGGTGCCCGCGGGCACCTGGGTGCCCCCAAGCACCATTTGAGGTGCCCGCGGACCTGATCTAAAAATAGCACCACTCACTACTAAGTTGCATTTAAAATTTCATTTTATTCAGTTGTTATTCTTTTTTTGTATTTATATATATTTTAAAATGTCTATCTTAAAAATATGTTCTTAAAAATATTTTTATTATACATTTATTTCAATTTACTCTTTGTTATTTCATTTCATTTTATTTTATAGATATACTTTTTATACTTTTATACTACTATGCAAAAACTCAGGACAGTATTACACTTTTGTTATTTCATTTTATGCTTATGTTTATTAAATGTTTTAATGTTTTAGTGTTTAAATAGTTACTGTTGCACCGAAGGGACTGAGAGAAATGCAATTTCAATCCTGTGTATGTCCTGTACATATTGCAATTTTGACAATAAAGTTGACTTTGACTTTATTTCCGAAGAGTTTATCAAACTGGTGCCCTTTGTATGACTCCGTACCCACGAAGTAGCTCTCAGTTTCGAAAAGGTTGGTGACCCCTGGTCTAAAGAGCAAGTTTATTTCAGCACCAGACCAAAGGCTGGTTTATACTCCACGAGACGTTAACACATCTGCTCTCATTAATGAGCTTGCATCACTAAAAACATTTCAAAAAAGTATTTTTGTGCACAACCTCCTGGAGGAACTGCTGTCTCACAGGGGTACAATATTTTAGTATATATAAATATATATATACCGGTATGTATATATATATATATATATATATATATAT
>JBBPBX010010478.1:31702-57803 GCA_038048925.1 Garcialebias charrua
TTTTAAATGTTCTTTATTTCATGTGTACAGCACTTTGTTGCAGCTGTGGTTGTTTTAAATGGCTTTATAAATAAAGTATTATTATTATTATTACATTATTATTATTTTTTAAGCCGATTTACAAAGTTTACGGCAGTTTCCGATAGTTTCCGACAGTTTTTGGCAGTCAGTTTTCGGCAGTGCTCGCCAGTTTAGCGAGTTAGCTCCAGCCTCACAGCCAGATTCTGACGGACCGTATCCGATCAGAGCTGGGAGCTGAACGGCAGTTTTGTGGATGGATGGATATACGAAGGGAAAAGACGCTGTGGAACGCGTGAAGCAGCAGACAGCTTACTGTGATCGGACGAACCACCACCTAACATGCTAACGTTAGCTCCACCGGAGACAGGACCCGACAGGCCGCGGAGACGCCTGCTGCAGCCGTTAGCGCGCCTGATGTCTGCCTTTTAGCCTCAGATGTTTGACGGACACCGAACTAACATGCTAAAACACGGAGAAAGCTGCGCAGCCTTTTTGGAAGGACGACACCGAGCTAACAAAGGGCTAACGTGCGCAGCTATGGAGGTGCTAATGCGGCGCGGAGCCTGCTGGAAGAAGAAACGGCTCCAAGTAAGTTATTAACTACTAACTCTTTTCTGGCTCCAAATGTATGGAGTTAACATGCTAACAGTCCTTCCTGTAAACAGTTTGGACCGCGTGAAGCAGCACAAAGCTGCGGAGCTCGGACGCGCAAGGAGCTAACATGCTAACAGACGAAGACAAGTTTGACCAGCTCAAAGTAAGAAATTGTATATATATATATTTTTTGTTTAATGTGTTTAATGTGTTTTTTTATATTTATGTAGGGTACTGTGTTAGGATAGGCGAAGTACTTGGTAACTGTACAGTACTGTACATGTACTAAAAAAAAAAAAACAGAAAAAAAAACCCCAGCGGCGTCTCTGGTGGTCCTCGACTTACATCAAAATCGGGTTATGAACGGACCGTAGGTCCGGAACTCGACGCTTGAAGAGAGCCGGACCTTCAGAGAGCCAGCACGAAACCACAAAAAAGGTCCTGATCGAGTCCAAATAATTCAGAGGGATCTGTATGAAAAAATCCTTGTGGGCTCCGGAGAGCACACCGGACCTCTAGGCAGCGCTTTCCGCTCTGTAGGCTTTGTTGGCCGGCGGGCAGTACTCAGATTCACTGATGGGTCTGAAGGTCCGGTTCTGGTCCAGTTCCATGTGGCTCTCTGCATCTGCTGGGCACTGAACACTGTATGATGAAGACAGAACTTTTCAGATCAGTTCAAAGCTTTCCCTCCATTTCAGCAGAAAGCAACAGGGCTTCTGGGTGAGGCACTGTTGACTTCTGGGAAATGTAGTCGTTTTGAACTACAAAATGGCGTGCTTATCCGAAGTTTTTTTTTTTTTTTGCGCTAACCTTTCATCACATACTGTCCTAATCACGTGAGTAATATTAAAGTGGACAATCGTTAAAAAAACGTGCAAGAGTGAGTCTGCAAAAGTCGAACCCTGAAGTAGCGAGGAACTACTGTTTATATATGAAGTATTGTGTGCTTGGTCAGAAATCTATGGACTCGTTCTTGGTGAAAAGTCACTGAACTCTATTGCACTCACTGGCTGAGGCCAACCTATTCCAGCAAAACTTATAAACATAAATTTAAAAAACTCACAGAAGGGTTTTGTGCACGGTGGAGACACAGCCAGGTCTCTGTGGTTGTGCTGGCAGGTGCTCCTCGATTCCTCCTCCAACGTCTCCATCATCAACTGATTATTAGCATCCTCTCTGCAAGCCGTGCTCTGGACTTCTTCCCTTCAGTTTCTCTTTGAGTACCGGTATAAAGAACATCTCACAGTCACATGAAGAACAGAATACTTTGCGTCCCTCAAAGTATAAATCAACCACTATTACAACTTTTACTACCTTTATTTTAAAAGAATTGTTGAAGACAACACACACAGAGAGTGTTTCTGTAGCCTGGAGGACATTTACACTGAAACTGGACCATAAACTGTGTTTTATAATTAAGAATTTGTTCTTAAATTAGAGGAGAAAAAGGGAAACAGCTGAATCAGTCAGGAGTTTAATATAAATCTGTTTCTTACTCACTCCTGAGATTGTTGTTTCTATAAAGTTTAAAAGCTTATACATAGAAAAAAGAAACATTTAAAATGATTTATTTCAAGAAAAACATGAAACAAATAAGGACTTTTTCATTATCCTTTCATATTCAGTGAATTTATAATAATTTTCTTTTCTAAATTTATAAAGATTTTAATTGTTTCTTGGAATTTTCTAAAGCAGTTATGATTCTTTGATGAAATGTAATAAATTAGATCAATAATCCCAGATTTCTGCTTCAAATTATAACCTAAAGTTTTATCCTCAGTAATGGCAACTCCTTGATCTGAATCAACCAATAAAACAGATTTTAAATTCACATTATTTTCCAAACCTCTGCAGCAATTACTTATTTACAGAAAAAAAAAATTAAGATCTTTTCTTCTACAGAAGAAAATATATTTTTGTAATTATCTGCACAGATATGTTCTCCCTTCAATAAAAATTAAAATAAAAAAAGCTTCTAAAGGAGTTTTAAAAAGTCATTTATTCCTAAAACAAGAGTTTTCCGTAACTAAACCTATAAAAATTCAACAGGACACATTTCATTAACTTTATATGGATACTAGAAGCCTTAATAATTATAATATTGACTTAAAACTCACAGAGCGTCTGCGATTATGATCAAATCAAATAAATGCAACCAAACATGGAGCTCATTTGAAATTTTTTAACAACTTTAGATTAAAAAAACTAATGTGGCAAGATAATTTGATGAGTTTTAAAATGCAGAGATTTCTGATTCTTCAGGAGAAACGGAAATCTTCAGGTCAGTAAAGTTCATAAGAAATTTTATAATAACTTTAGTGTTCAGGTGCTGCTGGGAAAACAGGTTCTGGACTGTTTTACCAGAAGGAAGCAGATTTTCCTGCACGAGAACGTCTCAGCTGTGTATCATTCATGAACGTCTGTGTGTGTTTCTCCTGCAGCTGACGGAGTGTGTGCGTCGAGGCGTCAGTTTGCTGGTGAGAGACTCTGAAGGCTGTTCGGCGTTACATTTAGCTGCTCAGAACGGACACACGGACCTCGTCGGCTACATTCTGCAGCAAGGTGAGGTGACGACCGCTGCAGGAAACTGTGTCTCACATCTGAGATCATCTTAAGATGAAGATGGAGTTACAGCCTTGAAATAACTTTATTCAGAGCCTCAGCCATCTGCACGTCATGTTTTAGCTCACAGTCTGTTAAACTGACTAAGTTATGGTCATTTCTGTGTTGGCTAACGATGATTATCTGGGGCGGCCATCTTGAACAAGGTTGACATCAAATGTTAGTCAACAAAAAGAACAAATGTGAGCGGCAGCAGCAGGGGTGCCTCCAAAAAGGTTTTAATGTGGGGACAATCCTAGTAGGAGGGGGGCTCCCCACTCCACCCCACCCAGGTGTTTTATGTTGTCATATATCGATTATTTGACAAATACAGAAGTACGGGGGTTAGAGAATCAACTTCTGATATATAAATAAATCTACTTCAGCTTTTATTTACTTGTCTTTTCTTAAATTCATATTTATTAAAAACAAATTTATGAATATAACCTCATGAGACCCTGCATCTTAATGTAAAGGACACTGATTTTACACCGGTTATATTTATTCGAGAGGTTTAGATTTTAAGTTTTCTTTTAAATTTTAAATAAAATATATTTTTATTTTTTGAGCTCCTAGTTACTCAAAAACAGTTGGGTTTTACATTTATGAGGTTTTACTGATCCATAATATACAGGTAGTCCTCGACTTACGACGGAGTTCTGTTCCTACGCGCCGTCGTAACTCGAATTTCGACGTAACTCGAAACATACGTCCAAACTGCACCTTATATGTACAGTACTGTACTGTATTTTACCGAGCACTCAGCCTATCCTAACACAGTACCCTACATAATTATTTTAAAAAAAAAACATACATTTCAGAGCCATAATGAAGGGAAAAAAGAGTTAATTTCCTACTCTGGACGGTTGGGTGAAGCCATTTCCTACGTTTCTCCCTCCCTCCTCCGGATTCTCCATTCGTTTACGTTGTAAAACCTCCGTCCATAAAACAGCTACTTTTCCACAGCTGCTGCGTGTCCAGCTTGCTCCAACAAGTGTTGTTTTGTTTTTTGAATGTCCAGAGGACCAGACTTAGCTTTTTTTAGAGAGTACAGGCAGCTGTAGCCTCCACAGCTAGCAAAACGGGAAACTGGCTGGAAACTGCATGAATCGGCTTCAACATAAAAATTGTCAAAATATATTTTTAATTTAAAAAATATATACAGTATAATTTTTTTATGGAGATGCGTGTCGTAACCCCCAAATGTTGCAACTCGAGGCCGTCGTAAGTCGAGGACTACCTGTATAAAACTGTTTGGCCAGGGGGGGCTACCAGTTTTTAAGGGATGGGCATTTCCCCCTCATATCCCCCCTTGGTAGCGCTCCTGGGCAGTTTTTGTCCTTGAACTTGGTCACTAAAATCAGGATTTTAAGTCACTTTAAAAAGATTAAGAACAACAGCATCAGCAAGAACCCATCGTCCTCCAGACTAAACTGAAAAAAGTCTGCAGCTTTCAGAGAAATGCCCAAAATAAAGCTCATCCAGTGCACCGGCTACTCTGTTGTGATCGCTGCGGCTTTCATTCAAGCATCATTTTATCATAAGAGAAATATTACGTTAATAAAAGGGCTGATCATTTTTAAAGCGTCATTTTATCGTTAGATAAAATAAAAATATTACGTTAACAGGGCTGGTCATACAGTATATAAAGCATCGTTTTATCTGAGTTTGCTGAATGAGTGGTTCTGTTTCCTGCTTCTGTCTCCTCAGGCTCTAAAATTCTTCTGGATTTAACAGACAGAGAAAAGTAGGTGTAACCCCCCAACATCAGATCTGTTGTGTTGTTTTCTTTTGATGCTTGCTTCCTGTCTGGTTCACGTCACTGAGGTCAACGTGTCTCTGCCCTCTCCCTCTATAAAAACCACACCGGTGGGTTTTTTTCACAAAGCTTTTGTGTTCATAGAGGAGACACCGCCTTGCACAAAGCAGCCTCAGAGAAGCAGCACGCAGTGTGTCGACTGCTGGTGGAAGCAGGCGCTTCACTAGAAAAGACCAATTTCCAGGTAAAAACAGGGAAAAAGTCACAAACACGATTACTGTAAGTCCTGCTGAGTCACTCAGACGAACGTCACGTCGATGATCCAATCAGCTTTATTACCTCTGAAGGTGTGTCTCCTTTAGCTTTGGCTTCACTCATTCATCTCATAAACATGCAGGAGTTTGGATAAAGCAATGACTGCATGAGACGCTGCTGCTTCATCATTTGTTTCATGTTAAGCCCACACGGATCAGAATCAAGAACTGAAACGTTATTGATCTCAGTGTACATTCGGCTCCTGCTTGTTGTGTCAGCGTGACGGAAAACCACCAAGCTGATATTCATACACATATTTTAGCTTTCAGTTTTCTTAAATGCAGCAAAACCCAAATCTAAATTTAATGACTTTGAATCTTATAATGAATACCAGTACAAATGGAAGAATTTTCAGCTACCGTATTTTCCGGTGTATAGGTCGCACCTTTTTATGTTTTTTTTTCAAGGCCTGCGACCTATACACCAGGTGCGACCTATATATGGCTTGTTATCACTTTCGGCGAAACAAATTTTTAAATCCAGCTCATTTCACAATTACGTTCATTTATTAAGGAAAAGTTCAGCTCAGACATATATTTGCTATAATTTTTATCAAACAAATAATTGTTTTTAAGTGTTAATCTTCTTAAAAGCCTTGCTGTGCGCTCCTGTGGCAGACATTTGCAGCAGAGCTAAACGTAGGTGCGACCTATACACCAGTGCGACCTATCTAGGGATTTTTCCAATCTATTGGTGATAATTGGACAATGCGACCTATACACAGGTGCGACCTATACACCAGAAAATACTGTAACTATGTCAAGTGGGAAAGATATCCGCAATGATTCCAGAGAAGCAGCTATTGCTGTTCTCAATCTGCGGAGGGTTGTCTAGTTGTTTCCAAATATATTTGGAGTCCATAATTCTAGAGGGGAAAAACTCTTCACAAGTCAAAAACATTCAGGACAGCTGACACTTCTCAGCAGTATGTTCCAGCTTTCGTGGAAAATAAGATCCAATAACGTGTCTACCAACTTTTTAAAAAGTTTTATGGTAAATGGTAAATGGAGCTTACTTATACAGCGCTTTCCAGCTCCCTTTGAGGGGCCCCAAAGCGCTTCACAGTACCAACCATCTACCCATTCATACACACATTCATACACCGGTAGCGGTAGACTGCCTTGCAAGGCGCTGCCAGTCCTACCGGGAGCAACTCAGGGTTAAGTGTCTTGCCCAGAGACACAACGAGGTATGCCGTGACCAGGGATCGAACCCGAGACCTTCTGATCCTGAGCCGGCTGCCCTGCCTCTACACCATCTCGACCCAGATACAGTCAAGCTATATTTCCCTAGAGGTCTCAGTGTTAACTTTTATGGCAGTACAATTAAAAGAAGACAGACACAAACAAACAAAATGGTACATAACTCAGTTTTTGCTAAGTTTTAACCAAACAAAACAAACTCAACAAAAACACATTAGAACCACTTTCAAGCACAGTGGTAGAGGATTAATGATTAGGGTTTGTTAACCATTAGACCTGGAGATTCATATCAAACTATGTACAATTATGACAAAAATGTATGCATCCCATTATTTAAGGGACATTTAAAGGTGTATAAAAAAGGAAGTAGTTTGAAAATACAGTTACAGGTGGTCCCCGACTTACAAGCGAGTTCTGTTACTACGACTATCTCGTAAGACGAAAATCTGTATGTCTGAACACGAAACACGTGTCGCTCGTAAGTCCGGATTTTCGGTTGTAAGTCGGAAAATTTATGCTAGCGCTACTACGAACACTCGTTTTTCAACACAAACATACATACTACCGTACTTTTCGGCGGAAAAGACGCTTCTGTGTATAAGCTGCTTTGTCCAATTATTAAGAATAATTTGGAAAAAATCCGCCGCTTCGCCCTATAAGAGGCATCTATTATGCCTCACCGCTACGCGACGCGTCAGCGCCTCATTTGCCCTGCTGAAAATGGCAGCCACAGAAGTGAGCCAGCACGGAAGGACTTTACAAGATTAACACGGTAAAAACAATTATTTCTTTGCTGAGAAAAATATATTTCTTAGCTGACATTATAGCACAAGGGTTCCGTTCACTCTGTAAGCCTAAAAAATATCCGTTGAGTGGTTTAAGACTATTTATAACAATATAAACGGAAATAAAACAGAAGCTAACGAGACGATTCCGTCCCTAAAAACACGAATAAAAAATCGAATTTTATCTCAAATGTCTTATACAGGACAACAGTTTGTACATTAAACCCCATATAATTACACTCTGTAAGCAGAAAAAATATCCGCAGAGTGGTTTATGAGCTATATATCTAAATAATAGGTACAGTATCTGTTAACAGGAGCTAACGCTAATACAATATCGTTTTTTTTATCTCAAACATCTCATAAAGCTAGTCAGTTGTAAATGACTACCAAATAATTACGCTCTGTAAGTTTCAAGAAAATCCGCGGTGTGGTTTATGACTTATCTTGCTAAAAAATATGGCTAACAACACAGCTAATGGTAGCTACATCCAGAGCAGGAGGCCGGGCAGCAACACAGTCAGTCTGAGCAGAGGAGGCTTTTTTTGGACACATGAGCTAGAAACGGTCGGTGTACTCTCTGGAAGTGTCCCCCTAGTGGACAAAAGTGGTACTGCACCATTTTTTTGCCAAAATGAAAAACGGCGATATCAGAGTCAAAAATTGGTCTAAAAATATGGGAAAAAATCCATAAATAAGATGCTTCGGCGTATAAGCCGCAGGACATTCAAATAAGTAAAAAAACTGCGTCTTATATGCCGAAAAGTACGATAGTTCATAAACATGCTCAGAAACTTGTTTACAAACGGTTAGCTAACACACTTTCATCTAAAAACACATACCAGTGCTGTATTTTCTGTATGTTCTGTACAACTTTACTGTTCGTTAGTCAGCTCGTAAGTCCGGAACCTCGTATGTCGATGTGTTCGTGAGTCGGGGACAGCCCTGTATTAGAATGTGTTGAGCGTCTAGTCCAGCAACCCCCCCCCCCAACTGGAGTTTGTCAGGTGTCCATCTCATGTTTCATCAAGATAAAACTTAAGTACTGACAAGTTACAGTCTCACCTGTTCTGCTACAGTCTACGTGTGGTTTACCAGGTGGAGTCCTGGTTCCTGGTCTCTCCTGTCCCCTACCGTCCACACACCAACAATGTCCAGTAGAACCATGGCACTAGTATGGTAAGAAACAATTATCTATATATAATGACTGAAATTATAATGAATATGTACTTAAATGAGATTACACAGTAAAAATGAGTGAAGAAAGTCTAACCTGCTGTGGTTGATAATGTCCATGTTCATCACACTGAGGAACATACGCTCCTTCAAGAGGATGTCCATCTGGACTGGTGGTCTGAACACCGTCCCTGTGGTGCTCACACTGAGTCTTAGGATGTGGATGTTCATCTGAAATGGGATGAGACAAACAATTATATAACTTATTAAGTGGAGCTTATAGAGCTTACTTATATAGCACCTTCCAGCCCCCTATGAGGGGCCCCAAAGCGCTTTACAGCACCAGCCATCCACCCATTCATACACAGATTCATACACCAGTAGCGATAGTCTGCCGTGCAAGGCGCCAGTCCTACCGGGAGCACCTCGGGGTTAAGTATCTTGCCCAGGGACACAACGACACATGGTGTGGGAACTCGGGATTCGAACCTCCAACCTTCCCGATCGGGGGACGACTGCCATTACCACTAAGCCACGGCCGCCTCGTAAGTAACGTAAGTAACTATGTCAAGTGGGAAAGATATCCGCAATGATTCCAGAGAAGCAGCTATTACTGTTCTTAATCTGCGGAGGGTTGTCTGGTTGTTTCCAAATATATTAGGAGTCCATAATTCTAGAGGGGAAATACTCTTCACTAGGGTTGGGCATCGAGAATCGAGAATCGTTCGGAACCGGGACTAACTGTCCAGTTTTCCCGGAATCGTTCAAAATATGTATTTTCGATTCCTATTTTTGATGCCTACCACAGACGGAAGTAGCCGCCCGCCCAAAAACCAACGAAGAAGAATCCACCGGAAGTGTTTCTAAACATGGAAAGTGAGCAACTGCTGTCGAAAGCATGGCTTAACTTTAATAAAATGACCAGTCAGCTCAGTGCAGCACTTGCAATCATTTTATTTTTTTACCCCGCCTACAAAAAGAATCGGAATCGGGAATCGAAAGGAACCGGAATCGAAACAAAGAATCAGAATCGGAACCAGAATCGATCAAATTCAAACGATGCCCAACCCTACTCTTCACAAGTCAAAAACATTCAGGACAACTGAGACTTCTCAGCAGTATGTTCCAGCTTTCATGGAAAATAAGATCCAATAACGTGTCTACCAACTTTTTAAAAAGTTTTATGGTAAATGGAGCTTACTTATATAGCGCTTTCCAGCCCCCTTTGAGGGGCCCCAAAGCGCTTCACAGTACCAACAATCTACCCATTCATACACACATTCATATACCGGTAGCGGTAGACTGCCTTGCAAGGCGCTGCCTGTCCTACCGGGAGCAACTCAGGGTTAAGTGTCTTGCCCAGGGACACAACGAGGTATGCCGTGACCAGGGATCGAACCCGAGACCTTCTGGTCCTGAGCCGGCTGCCCTGCCTCTACACCACCTCGGCCCAGACATAGTCAAGCTATATTTCCCTAGAGGTCTCAGTGTTAACTTTTATGGCAGTACAATTAAAAGAAGACGGACACAAACAAACAAAATGGTACATAACTCAGTTTTTGCAAAGTTTTAATCAAACAAAACAAACTCAACCAAAACACATTAGAACCACTTTCAAGCACAGTGGTAGAGGATTAATGATTGGGGTTTGTTAACCATTAGACCTGGAGATTCATATCAAACTATGTACAATTATGACAAAAATGTATGCATCCAATTATTTAAGGGACATTTAAAGGTGTATAAAAAAGAAGTAGTTTGAAAATACAGTATAAACAGTCATTAGAATGTGTTGAGCGTCTAGTCCAGCAACCCCCCAACTGGAGTTTGTCAGGTGTTCATCTCATGTTTCATCAAGATAAAACTTAAGTACTGACAAGTTATAGTCTCACCTGTTCTGCTACAGTCTACATGTGGTTTACCAGGTGGAGTCCTGGTTCCTGGTCTCTCCTGTCCCCTACCGTCCACACACCAACAATGTCCAGTAGAACCATGGCACTAGTATGGTAAGAAACAATTATCTAGATATAATGACTGAAATTATAATGAATATGTGCTTAAATGAGATTCCACAGTAAAAATGAGTGAAGAAAGTCTAACCTGCTGTGGTTGATAATGTCCATGCTCATCACACTGAGGAACATACGCTCCAACTATAGGATGTCCATCTGGACTGGTGGTCTGAACACCGTCCCTGTGGTGCTCACACTGAGTCTTAGGACGTGGATGTTCATCTGAAATGGTATGAGACAAACGATTGTACATTTTAACTATGTCAATTTCATTCATTCAACCTTTATTTAGACAGGTTAATCCCATTGAGCCTCGAGGACTCATTTACAAGAGAGACCTGGCTACAAACTAAAGAATGATGACAACAGCAACAGTAGATTTTCCTTGGACAATCAACAATAGACAATCATAAGAGAGAAATACAAATTAACAAGTTAAAACAAAGCTATCAAAGTAGCAAAACAGACAGATTATAAGCCAGATGTAGAAAATCAAAAACAAGAACATGTCTGCATTGGTTTTTGCCAGGATTCCAACAGATTGTTAAAACCATTTAGAGAGGTCAAGGTCGAGAGCTTCAGATCTTTTTTGTAAGATAAACAAAGAATGATGACAACGGTAGACAATCATAATAGAAGGCAAATAAATTGGGAAAATAATAGAAGAAAATTCTGTTAAAAAACAAAAACATCTACTGTACATTATAAAGTGATATAAAATACTACTACTCCCAGCTACTACTACTCCTTCTTGAATCGCCACCTTATCATGGTGGAGGAGTTTGTGCGCCTAAATGATCCTATATGCTGTCTGCGACATTTTAATTGCCACTGGTAGGGTCTCCTAAGGCAGAGTGGTTCTAGGTGACAGGCCAGACAAAGAGCGATTCCTAAGAATCTTATGGATATAAAACAGCAAGGAACTCCATGTCCCTTGCCCGGACGTGGATTACTGGGGCCCCACCCTAAAATTAGGCCTGGGAGAGGGACTCGTCGACGAGCGCCTGGTGACCATGTCTCTACCCGTAGGGCCCGGTCGGGCTCAGCCTGAAGGAGCATCATGTGTTTGCCTTCTTGTGGGCCCACCACCTGCAGGAGGGGCCATGAGTCGGGTGCATGAATCAATCCATGGGCAGTGGCCGAAGGCAAGGACCGTGGCGCTCTGACCATGGCTTACCAAAGCTGGCTGTTGGAACATGGAATTTGACCTCTCTAGTGGGGAAGGAGCCTGAGCTTGTGCGTGAGGTTGAGAGGTACTGACTAGATATAGTGGAGCTTACCTCGGCGCACAGCACGGGCTCTGGAACCGATCTCCTTGAAAGGGACTGGACCTTATTCCACTTTGGAGTTGCCCTTGGTGAGAGGTGCCGAGCTGGTGGGGGTATACTCTTAGCCCCCCAACTTGGTACCTTGTGTTGGAGTTTTCCCCGTTAGATGAGAGAGTAGCTTCCCTGCGCATTCGGGTGTGGGGACATGCTCTGACTGTTGTTTGTGCATATGCGCCAAATGGCAGTTCAAAGTATCCGGCCTTCTTGGAGTCCTTAGTGGGGGTGCTAGAAGGTTAAACAACTGGGGACTCCTTTATTCTGCTGGTGGACTTCAATTCCCATGTGGGTAGTGACAGTGTGACCTGGAGGGGCGTGACTGGGAGGAACGGCCTCTTTGATCTGAACCCAAGCAGTGTTCTGTTGTTGGACTTCTGTGCTAGTCATAGTTTGTCTATCAGAAACAACATGTTCAAACACAAGGATGTCCAAAAGTGCACTTGGCACCAGGATGCCCTAGGTTGTAGATCAATGATTGACTTTGTAGTTATGCCATCTGATTTGCTGCCATTTGTTTCGGATGCTCAGGTGAAGAGAGGAGCTGAGCTGTCAACTGATAGCTGGTAGTGAGTTGGATCAAATGGTGGGGTAAGATGCCGGACAGACCCAAACGTGTAGTGAGGGTTTGCCAGGAATCCCTGACAGAAGAACCAGTCAGAAAGATCTTCAACCAACACCTCCGGGAGAGCTTTAACCGCATCCCAGCTGAGGTGGGAAACATTGAGTCCGAATGGGCCATGTTGCACGACTCAATTGTTTAAGTGGTTGCCTAGAGCTGTGGCCGCAAGGTTGTCGATGTATCTTGCTGTGGCCATCCTCGACCTTGGTGGTGGACACCCCAGGTTAGGAAGGCTGTCAAGTTGAAGAAGGTGTCCTATCGGTCCTTGTTGGCTGTTGGGACTCCAGAGGCAGCTGAGGAGTACCGGAGGGCCAAGCAGTCCGCAGCCTTGGCGGTTGCTGAGGCAATAGCTCAGATGTGGGAGGAGTTCGATGAGATCCTGGATAATGACTCGGTCGGCTCCAAAGAGATTTGGGCAAACCATCAGGTGGCTGAGGAGGGGAAAGCAGAGCTTTACTAACACTGTGTTCAGCGAAAGTGAAGTGCTGTTGACCTCAACCAGTGATGTTGTCGGGAGGTGGAAAGAATACTTCTCTGACCTTCTCAATCCCACTGGCACATCTTCCATGGAAGAAGCAGAGTCGGGCAACTTTGGGGTTGGTCTCTCCATGACCAAGGTTGAGGTCACCGAGATAGTTAAAAAGCTCCACTGCAGCAGGGCTCCGGTAGTGGATGAGATTCGCCCTGATTTCCTAAAGGCTCTGAATGTTGTAGGACTGTGGGCTACTAAAAAACAGGGACATATCTGTATTGGTTTTTGCCATGAGCTTAACAGTTGTTTGAAGCCACTTAAAGAGGTCAAGGTTGAGAGTTTCAGATCTTTTTGCAAGATATTCCAGCAAGATATTCCAGAATACAGGAGCTGGGTAGGAGAAGGCACTTTTGCCTAGGTTCTGTGGGAACTAGGCAAAAGTGGGAAGAACACAAGTGGGGAGGATATCAGCAACAATTCTGGAGAAGAAGCTACGGCTGTTCCTCAATCTGCAAAGGGTTATATGGCTGTTTCCAAATATATTTGGAGTCCATAATTCTACAGGGGAAATACTCTTCGAAATTCAAAAATATTCAGGACAGCTGAGACTTCTCAGCAGTGTATGTTCCAGCTTTCGTGGAGAATAAGATCTGATGACGTGTCTTAACTGCAGTTTTAGTCAAGCTATGTTTCCTTAGAGGTCTCAGTGTTAACTTTTATGGCAGTGCAATTAAAATAAGACAGACACAAACAAACAAAATGGTACATAACTCAGTTTTTGCAAAGTTTTAACCAAACAAAACAAACTCAACAAAACACCTTAGAACCACTTTCAAGCACAGTGGTGGAGGATTAATGATTGGGGTTTGTTAACCATTAGACCTGGAGATTCATGTCAAACAATAGGGGTGCTCATTACGTCGATCGCGATCTACTGGTCGATCGCAGCGTGACATAAAAAAAAAAAATGTCAGCCTACCAAACATCCCGTCACTTTATTGACATACAGGGCAGCCATTCACAACCCTCATTCTCTCAAACCAGGTCTGAGAGATTTTCAGGGAGACACCATCCCCGCTCCCCCGAAGGTGTGAAATTTTCCCTGTGTGAAGTTGCACATACAGACGGCTGCAGTCCAAAGTTTTTCTGCACTAACAACAGTTTTAAATAATGTCAGAGAGCTGAGTGTTTTTCTGCTACTCACCCCTTTTCAGCATGCAGGAGCAAAACTAATAAAATCCAAGGTCCAAAGAGACGTTATTCACCAGTTTGGACGTAACTGTGATCATGCAGTCGCTGGATGCACAATGAATACAGCTGAGCCCAGGGTTGCCAGATAAAAATATAAAAAAAATGCCTTATTTACCACCTCCTTTTCTGTGCACATGTTCAAGAAACCCAACACAAACTTCATCTTGCTCAAGATGAGAGTTCTGCAATGGCGTTAAATTCAAAGCCGTCTGCTCCTCAGTCAAATAGTGTTAAATTATTATTTTATCTATGAATGTTTCTGTTAAATTATTATTTTGTATAAATAAATGTTTCTGTTCAGTGCCCTGAGATTACTTATTTTGTGAAATGATGCTATATAAATACTAAACTGAATTGAATCTTAGAACATCTTTACTCAGCAAACACAACAGTTTAGGTCAAAATAATATAATTTTAAAGCCACAGTACTATAGTTCATAATTTCTTATCTGGCAACCCGACTGACATGGAAACTACAGCATTTTTCATGTAAACCAGCTTATGTTTTGTTTATTACCCCCAATAAACATTGAAAAAACACTAATGTTTCCACAGGTTGTCCTCGTGTAAACTGGGCCTTATAGTAGGTACTGTAGATCACTTTGACTTGATCATTTCAAAAGTAGCTCACATGCTGAAAAAGTCTGGACACCCCTGATGTACAATTATGACAAAAATGTATGCATCCAATTATTTAAGGGACATTTAAAGGTGTATAAAAAAGAAGTAGTTTGAAAATACAGTATAAACAGTCATTAGAATGTGTTGAGCGTCTAGTCCAGCAACCCCCCAACTGGAGTTTGTCAGGTGTTCATCTCATGTTTCATCAAGATAAAACTTAAGTACTGACAAGTTATAGTCTCACCTGTTCTGCTACAGTCTACGTGTGGTTTACCAGGTGGAGTCCTGGTTCCTGGTCTCTCCTGTCCCCTACCGTCCACACACCAACAATGTCCAGTAGAACCATGGCACTAGTATGGTAAGAAACAATTATCTAGATATAATGACTGAAATTATAATGAATATGTGCTTAAATGAGATTCCACAGTAAAAAATCAGTGAAGAAAATCTAACCTGCTGTGGTTG
The DNA here is from genome assembly GCA_038048925.1 of Garcialebias charrua. Taxonomy (NCBI): domain Eukaryota; kingdom Metazoa; phylum Chordata; class Actinopteri; order Cyprinodontiformes; family Rivulidae; genus Garcialebias; species Garcialebias charrua. Next base: position 46,921 of record JBBPBX010010478.1, read on the forward strand.
ATACTGTCCATGCTCATCACACTGAGGAACGTACGCTCCTACAATAGGATGCCCATCTGGACTGGTGGTCTGAACACCGTCCCTGTGGTGCTCACACTGAGTCTTAGGACGTGGATGCTCATCTGAAATGGTATGAGATAAACGATTATACAACTTAGCTTTTGCAAAGTTTTAACCAAACAAAACAATCTCATCAATAACACCTTAGAACCACTTTCAAGCACAGTGGTGGAGGATTGATGATTGGGGTTCATTAACCTTTAGCAGGGCTTAATTTGAGCCAGATCCTGCCAGAACAGTGTCTGGGAACTCTCTTATTTTGACAAGGTGTGTTCCAATAATTGCTTGCTTGGATCCGGTAACTCTCATGCTTACTACCGGTAATAATAAAGTTATGAACAAATGTGACTGCATTGAATGAATAAAACTTATATTGGATATGTAAACTGAAAATAATTACCGGTACATAAACACAATTTTTAAACAAAGAAGCAACTAAGTACTTCTTAATATCACATACAATCTGCATCTTCAAGTAAGCACTTCCGCCTCTACCCTTAAAAAAAATCTCTGCCCCTGAAAGAGTGTTGGGGGGTGAGTGCCGACTGCCGACCGAGCTAACCAAGCAGTCGTACGTGAGCAGGTGCACACAGGCAGCCACCAAGGACAGACAGAGGAGGCACCTGGAGGTTTCACATGTGGAGTCGGACAGTGAACTCAGCGGAGAGGAGTCGACTCAGAATCATCAAGCGGGGGGAGGATGTTTGATGGAGGCAAAGTGTTTATAAATTTAGGTAAACATGTCAACCTCAATTCAAGGAATTGGATTGTGGAATGGTTTGGAGACTGAAGTAAAAAAAATGCAAAAAAAAATGATTACATTTAAGAAAATGGTCAAAACTGGACTATTGCAAAAATATACTAAATGAAATACTGTTATGTATGTTGCTTTGTAGTTCGATAATTATGGTGAATTGTTGTTTTTTTTTCTTTTTTTGTTAAAGAGGAACTTACCCCAAAATTAACTATTTTTATCTGAAAAACTCCCTAGAATGTGTGTAAAATGTTGTATAGCACTATGTCTGTGTTAATTTTCATGTTTTTGTGCGTATTTGTTTAAATCGGCAATATTTGGTCTAAAAACGTGTTTACGGTAATCCTATGGGTTGAACATAGGTATTGCAGCCTAATTTTCTTATTGGTCAACGACTGTTCACTCTGACGTGTCTTGTACACTCTGTCGTCACAGCCTCTGCTGGGTTAGTATAAAAGGTTCAAGCAGAGCCACTCCCTGCAGAGATCGTTCTCTGCACTTTTCCTTTCTGTCCGACGCGCTTGCCACACACTCTCTCGCGGTGCGTTCACTGACAGTCTGTACCATACATGCACAAGCACCGCTGATCGATATCATTTTCAGATTAGCAACTTATTTATTTTAAGAATACTTTTCACTTCATCAAAATCTATTAATTGAACTCCAGCGTTCTAAAAGTATTTGGTTGTATTTGTTTTCTTACTCTGCGATGGACTAGTGATACATGAATGCCAAGATGGTGCAGAGGCAGAGAGCCGGCTTGGGACCCGAAAGACCCAGGTTTGATCCCCAGTCACTGCATACCTCGTGGTATTAATTTCATTTATTTTTTTAAGCCTTTTGTTTCGGATAGATCGGGTGAGAATAGATAAAAAAAAAAAAAAAAAATTCTCTCTTTTGGCTTTTTTCCCTGCGTTAGGGGTCGCCACAGCGAACTGGTCGCACGAAGATTTGGCAGTTTTTACGCCGGATGCCCTTCCTGACGCAACCACAGAATGAGAATAGATAAATACATTTACATAATAATTATTTGTTGTTGCTTGTTTTAAGTTGTTCAACAATAACGGTCTCTCGTCCTGGTCACACCTCCTCGCTCACCCCCCACCCGTGTCTGTTGACACACCCACTCTGTTGCATTTTTCAAATTTTGTCTTGGGGCGGAGCTATGGTAGAACAGTGGGGTAAGTACCTCTTTAAGTTACTTAAAGAGGATTGTTGTTTGATTTGATTGATTGTAAGAGGGGCCAGATAAAATAAGATTTTTTTCTTCTTACTGCTACCCTTCATTTCATTTATGTGTTATATAGACTTACTTTGTTATATAGTTTTGTGTTGTATTTAAAAAATGAATACACTTGAATAATAATAATAATAATTGAGCAATGCATCAGGGTAATAATAATAATAATGTTTAACAACCAGTTGAAATACAACAAAATGCAGGAAATCGCATATACTTTGTTGAAAAATTTCTGGGAGAGGACCCCCCGCCCCCCAAATCAATGTACCGGTAATTTCTATTTTGCAGATTTTCACTTATTGCGGGGTAGTCCAGAACGTAACCCCCGCAATGAATGAGCGACTACTGTACTGACAAGTTACAGTCTCACCTGTTCTGCTGCAGTCTACGTGTGGTTTACCAGGCGGAGTCCTAGTTCCGGGTCTCTCCTGTCCCCTACCGTCCACACACCAACAATGTCCAGTAGAACCATGGCACTAGTATGGTAAGAAACAATTATCTATATATAATGACTGACATTATAATGAATATGTACTTAAATGAGATTCAACAGTAAAAATGAGTGAAGAAAGTCTAACCTGCTGTGGTTGATAATGTCCATGTTCATCACACTGAGGAACATACGCTCCAACAAGAGGATGTCCATCTGGACTGGTGGTCTGAACACCGTCCCTGTGGTGCTCACACTGAGTCTTAGGACGTGGATGCTCATCTGAAATTAGATGAGACAAGCGATTGTACAACTTATGAGGTAACTATGTCAAGTGGGAAGCATATCAGCAGCGATTCCGGAGAAAAAGATATTGCTGTTCCTCAAATCTTTGGAGGGTTGTATGGTTGTTTCCAAATATATTTGGAATCCATAATTCTACAATGGAACGATTCGTCAAAAACATTCAGGACAGCTGCCACTTCTCAGCAGTGTATGTTCCAGCGTTTGTAGGAAATAAGATCTGATAACGTGTCTTTACCAACTTTTAAAACTGCAGTCTAGAGGTCTCTGTGTTAACTTTTATGGCAGTGCAATTAAAATAAGACAGACAACATGTGGTGGAGGATTGATGATTGGGGTTCGTAAACAATCAGACCACAAAACTGTGCTCACACATGACAAAAATGTATGCATTCAATCATTTTAGGCACGTTTAAAGTGTATAAAAAAGGAAGTAGTTTGAAAATATAAACAGTCATTAGAACGTGTTGAGCGTCTGGTCCAGCAACCCCCCAACTGGAGTTTGTCAGGTGTTCATCTCATGTTTCATCAAGATAAAACTTAAGTACTGACAAGTTATAGTCTCACCTGTTCTGCTACAGTCTACGTGTGGTTTACCAGGTGGAGTCCTGGTTCCTGGTCTCTCCTGTCCCCTACCGTCCACACACCAACAATGTCCAGTAGAACCATGGCACTAGTATGGTACGAAACAATTATCTATGTATAATGACTGAAATCATAATGAATATGTGCTTAAATGAGATTCCACAGTAAAAAATGAGTGAAGAAAGTCTAACCTGCTGTGGTTGATAATGTCCATGCTCATCACACTGAGGAACATACGCTCCTACAATAGGATGTCCATCTGGACTGGTGGTCTGAACACCGTCCCTGTGGTGCTCACACTGAGTCTTAGGATGTGGATGTTCATCTGAAATGGTATGAGACAAACGATTGTACAACTTTTTAACCAAACAAAACAAACTCATCAAAAACACCGCTTTCAAGCACAGAGGTGGAGGATTGATGATTGGGGTTCATTAGCCTTTAGCAGGGCTTAATTTGAGCCAGATCCTGCCAGAACAGTGTCTGGGAACTCTCTTATTTTGACAAGGTGTGTTCCAATAATTGCTTGCTTGGATCCAGTAACTCTCAGGCTTACTAATAATAAAGTTATGAACAAATGTGACTGCATTGAATTAATAAAACTTTTATTGGGTATGGATATGGATATATTGGATATGTAAACTGAAAATAATTACCGGTACATGAACACCAATTTTAAACAAAGAAGCCACCAAGTACTTCTTAATATCACATACAAATAGTGCTTTAACAGAGTACCCGACTAATCGAAAGGTCGAGTCCTGAAACTTCTATCGAGGTCTTTTTGTCCCTCTCGAGTACTCGTAGTGACGTCATCACGTCGCACTGACGTCAATACGTCACATGTCACATGATCCGCACCGAGCGCGGGGTAGTTTAATAGACGCTACAAAATGGATTCCTTTGTGCGCACGGATGCTATGGAGCAGGCCCAGCCTTGTCAAAAAGGTAAAACAGTTTATAATTTTGTAAAATGCGCTACTCATTGAATCAACTTCCTGTTGATTTTCGTTTCTCTGACCACCATAGATTGTGACAGGAGGGGGTGGTGTTGCATTGCAGGTCACATATAACATGGGGTTCAATCGACCGAACCACAAATCACAAACAAAAAGCAACAAATATTCATCTTTAAACCTATTAAAAACCTATAAACACAATAATCTCTAAAAGTAAACCTAATTGCACAGCACTGCAGGCGGAGATGCGGTGTGGTGAACGCCCCACTTGTTTTTAAGTTTCGTTTTTGACGTTACTTTCACTATGGCATTTTAATAATAATAATAATAATAACTAATAGTTTTGTTTTTCCTGTGACTTATCTGCAGTATGATAAATGATAGGAGCATAATAAATGCTCCCAATGTTTTGTTGGTCTTTTTTTTTGGTAAATAATGACGTTTTAATGCATTTTTATTTATTTATTTATTTTGCATCTCAAGTTCATATGACGTCATCGACTACTCGAGTACTACTCAAGTTTAATTATGATAATGTCGAGTTTAAAAATTATGTACTCGTTCAACCCCAACATACAAGTTTCAAGTTCCTTTATTATCCCCGAGGGGCAATTAGATTTGCAGTCAATAGGTGTGCACAGTTTCATACATACATATGCACTTACACACACATACACATATAAACACAAGACAATAAAACATTAAAATAACAGTGTTAAAATTAGTGTGCATTAGTGTGCCTCTTCAAGTAAGCATTTCCGCCTCTACCCTTCAAAAAAATCTCTGCCCTTGAAAGAGTGTTGGGGGTGAGTGCCGACTGCCGACCGAGCTAACCAAGCAGTCGTACGTGAGCAGGTGCACACAGGCAGCCACCAAGAATAGACAGAGGAGGCACCTGGAGCTTTCACATGAGTCGGACAGTGAACTCAGCGGAGAGGAGTCGACTCAGAATCATCAAGTGGGGGGGAGGTGGGGAGGATGTTTGACGGAGGCAAAAGTGTTTACAAATTTAGGTAAACATGGATGTTTAACAACCAGTTGAAATACAACAAAATGCAGGAAATCGCATCTACAGTACTTTGTTGAAAATTTTCTGGGAGAGGACCCCCCCTCCCCAAAAATCAATGTAATTTCTATTTTGCAGATTTTCACACATTGCGGGGTAGTCCAGAACGTAACCCCCGCAATGAATGAGCGACTACTACTGACCAGTTACAGCCTCACCTGTTCTGCTGCAGTCTACATGTGGTTTACCAGGCGGAGTCCTAGTTCCGGGTCTCTCCTGTCCCCTACTGTCCACACACCAACAATGTCCAGTAGAACCATGGCACTAGTATGGTAAGAAACAATTATCTAGATATAATGACTGCAATTATAATGAATATGTACTTAAATGAGATCCAACAGTAAAAATGAGTGAAGAAAGTCTAACCTGCTGTGGCTGATACTGTCCATGTTCATCACACTGAGGAACATACGCTCCAACAAGAGGATGTCCATCTGGACTGGTGGTCTGAACACCGTCCCTGTGGTGCTCACACTGAGTTTTAGGACGTGGATGCTCATCTGAAATGGGATGAGACAAGCGATTGTACAACTTATGAGGTAACTATGTCAAGTGGGAAGCATATCAGCAGCGATTCCGGAAAAAAAGCTATTGCAGTTCCTCAATCTGCGGAGGGTTGTATGGTTGTTTCCAAATATATTTGGAATCCATAATTCTACAATGGAACGATTCGTCAAAAACATTCAGGACAGCTGCCACTTCTCAGCAGTGTATGTTCCAGCATTCGTAGAAAATAAGATCTGATAATGTGTCTTTACCAACTTTTAAAGCTGCAGTCTAGAGGTCTCAGTGTTAACTTTTATGCCAGTGCAACATGTGGTGGAGGATTGATGATTGGGGTTCGTAAACCATTGGACCATAAAACTGTGCTCACACATGACAAAAACGTATGCATTCAATCGTTTTAGGCACGTTTAAAGGTGTATAAAAAAGGAAGTACTGTAGTTTGAAAATATAAACAGTCTTTAGAATGTGTTGACCGTCTGGTCCAGCAACCCCCCGAGTGGTGTATGTCAGGTGTTCACCTCTTGTGTTTCATCAAGACAAAACTTAAATACTGACAAGTTACGGTCTTACCTGTTCTGCTACAGTCTACAAGCGGTGTACCAGGTGGAGTCCTGGTTCCTGGTCTCTCCTCTCCACTACTGTCCACACACCAACAATGTCCAGTAGATTCATGGCACTAGTGTAGCAAGAAAAAAAAAAACACAATAATGTTGCTGAACACTAAACTAATTCCACATAAAGACACAAGAAAGAAATCTTTAACAGATGCAAACCTGCTGTGGTTCATAATGTCCATGTTCATCACACTGAGGAACGTAGCCTCCCACAAGAGTGTGTCCATCTGGGCTGGTGGTCTGAGCACTGTCCCTGTGGTGCTCACACTGCGTCTTCGGACGTTCTGGCTCATCTGGGTGAAAATGGGACACAATTTATAAATAACTGGTCATATCGCCAGCCCACATTAACCAATTTTCCTTCAACATGTTCAGCAGGTGGCTGTTTCCTCACCTTAGCAACACCCTATAGAAATATATCTCTGAGAAAAAGGCAATGCAGATATGTTATCTTTTAGGGCACCTTCCACCCCCAAATACCCCTTAAAGAACCCATAGAACTGTTTAGTTAGAACCCTCTTTCCATGTTCTTGAACACCTTTTATAAGCTTTCCAAATTTCAAGGCTGTTAAAATGTTTAGGCTACGCTGTCGTCTGCTTTACTGGCATCACTCATTGTGGATGAGAGTGCAAACGTTTGTTCAGGCACTAAAGTTTCACCTGGTCAACAGCTGTACACACTTGTTACGGCCTGTTTGTTCAAGCTGCACTCATACTGATCTTCCTTTATTGCTGGGTTCCTACAGCTCCTTCACAAAGTGCAACAACTTACTGAGACTTATTTGTCTTCTGTCCTTTTTCCAGTTGAGACAGTGTCCAATTGCACATTTTTAAGTACTGACCAGTTAGAGCCTCACCTGCTCTGCTGCAGTCTACATGTGGTTTACCAGGTGAAGTCCTGGTTCCTGGTCTCTCTTGTCCTCTACTGTCCACACACCAACAATGTCCAGTGGATTCATGGCACTAGTGTAGCAAGAACATACCACAATCATGCTGTTGAACAGTAAACCAGTTCCACATAAAAACCTTTAACGGATGCCAACCTGATGTGGTTGATACTGTCCATGTTCATCGCACTGAGGAACATACGCTCCAACAGGATGGTGTCCATCTGGACTGGTGGTCTGAACGTTGTCCCTGTGGTGCTCACACTGAGTCTTAGGGCGTTCTGGCTCTTCTGAGTAAGAATGGGTCACACAATTTATTAGGAAACGAAAATATGGAATTCAGCAGTGACTATTTCGCAATAACTGATTTAAAGTAGAAGTCATAATGTAACATAAAGGCCTTGCATTCATTGAAGGACCCCCCATCCCCCCATTGCCACTACATTTTATCCCAGAGTTTTATTCTAAGATCATATTCTCCTGTAAAGAGCAGTTTTAGTCATTTTGGTCAAACCTTGTGAGTGAAAATAAAATCAACCTCTAAAAAGTGATCTGAAATGTACTTTTAAACTTTTAGGCAGGAAATTGTCCTTGTCAGGGCCAAAAATAAAAGACATACTGTAATCGTCCACTAAGAGCCGCTCGTTCATTTTGGCTTCAACTTCCGGTAGCTGGTCATTAATCTAGTTAGAATAATATAACAATGTTGATAAGTCTTACCTGCTCTGCTGCAATCTACATCAGGTGTATCAGGTGGAGTCCTAGTTCCTGGTCGCTCCTGTCCCCTACTGTCCACACACCAACAATGTCCAGTAGAACCATGGCACTAAGAAAATACCATGGTGTCATCAATTAAATTTTGGATCTTTTTAATGCAAAAAAAAATCAACCATGAATAATGTTTTAACAGATGCCAACCTGCTGTGGTTGATACTGTCCATGCTCATCACACCGAGGGACAAAGGCGCCAACAAGAGGACGTCCATCATCCATAGCAACGCTGTCCCTGTGGTGCTCACACTGAGTCTTTGGACGAGCTGTGGTTTGTAAAGAATGCCAGAATCACAATGTAGGAGTTGATTTGTGTATTATTAATACAGAATTTAGAATTTAGCTGCAAAAGAAGGAATATATTACAGCTTAACTATAAAGTCTATCGTCTGTTGAATCGAAAAGTAAATAAACATGGTTTAAAACCGAATGAACAATGCTCCAATCTCTGGGGTCAAATGTTTTGGATTTTTTTTTTTTTACAAAGTATGAATTACCAACTCCAGGTTGAGAATGAGCATTTGCTCCAAGTGGAGGAGTTCAAGAATGTCAGTGCTGTTCACAAGTAAGGGTCAAATAAATGCGTAGATTAGGGCAGCATGCGCAGTGACCAACCACATTCAAACTTTACCAATCGATCTGGATTCCAACTCTTACCTATGGTCATAAGCTATGGGAAAAGAATGAAACTGAATATATGTGGCTGAAATGAGCTCCCTCAACATACTGGATGATTGACCCTTAAATACAGGGTGAATAATTCTGCAATTGGGGGGGAGCAATAGAGTTGTTGCTCCTCTAAATCAAAATAAGTTAATTGAGGTGGTTTGAGTATCTAGTAAGTGTGCCTTCTGATGAAAGCTGTAAGATATATTTTTCTAGTGAATCCTGGGTTTGATCTGAAGCAGTGGTGTAGTATGCGTGATATGCTGGTTTACAGCTTATACCCACTAGAAAAGCATGGGAATTTCCGTATATCCATTTAAAAGTGCCCAATGATACGTAATCATTGAGCATGTGTCATTGATACGTTAAACGGCAGTTAAACGCTTCCGTAACAATCTGTCTGCATGTGTATGGGGGAGGAGATGGGGTAGAGGTAGGGCAGCCGACTTGGGACCAGAAAGTCTTGGTTTGACTCCCAGCCATTCCCACATGTCGTGATGTCTCTGAGCAAGACACCTAAGCCCTAACTGCTCTTACATAGCTGCCCACTGCTCCATGTGAGTGTTTCTCAGGTGTGATGGGTTAAATGCAGATAACTAATTTTGCCATTGTATGGGAACATACAACGATGACAATCAGACTTCCCTTCCCCGCATGCAGCGCTTATTCGTTACATTTGCTTATAAGGACAGCGCAAACTATTCTCAACTCTGAAGTAGGGATGGGACAGATCCAATCCAGTATCGGTATCCGATATCAGCATTATTTAAGTATCGGATATCGGATCCAACCTGCCGATATTTTTCCGATACTAGCTTCAAAGAGCACTTGTGTTCAATCACATTCTGTGACTGCCCTTTTTAACATGGTATAAGTTAAACCTAATGAAGATACTCTTAAGCCTTACAATAGGGAACCCACTGATTTTAACAACACACAGGACAGGAGGCAAGTATACCACACACATGTCCTCCTTACTCATGGTGCAGCTGGAAAAAAAAACTAAAAAAGCGCTAAGCATGATGGGAAAGACAACACAGCCACTCCCCTTAACCACTAAGAGAGTGGGTTTTGTTGTCTTACCCATTATAACCAATAGTTATAACCAATAGTTTGTCCAGCTAAAGCTGAAAAAACAAAAAAACGCTAAGCATTATGGGAAAGACAACAAAATCCACTCTCTTAGTGGTTCATTCATTCATTCATTCAACCTTTATTTATACAGGCTAGCCTCGTTGAGTCACGGGGACTCATTTACAAGAGGGACCTGTCTCACTCACACCAAACAACCATCCACTCTCACACTCACACCTAGGGTCAATTTAGAGTCACCAATCAGCCTAACAAGCATGTTTTTTGGTCTGTGGGAGGAAACCGGAGTACCCGGAGGAAACCCACGCATGCACGGGGAGAACATGCAAACTCCACCCAGAAAGGCCCCGGACCGGGATTTGAACCGGCAACCTTCTCGCTGAGAGGCAGCAGCTCTACCAGTTGTGCCACCGTGCTGCCCAAGGGGAGTGGCTGTGTTGTCTTTCCCATCATGCTTAGGACTTTTTTATATTTTTTTCAGCTGCAACATGAGTAAGGAGGACACGTGTGTGGTATAATTGCCTCCTGTCCTGTGTGCTGTTAAAGTCAGTGGGTTCCCTATTGTAAGACTTATGAGCATCTTCATTGGGTTTATCTCACACAATGTTTAAATTAATAGTTTTGGTAAGAAAGTTTCATTATACAGAGTCACATACCTGAACAGTATCGGATCGGAAAATGATCGGTATTGGTCGATACTCAGTTATGAAGTATCGGTATCGGATCGGAAGCGAGAAATGTGGATCGGTGCATCCCTACTCTGAAGTCTTCTCTCAATGGGATGTGCCGAAATAACCTTCAAAGGGAGGGATCTAGAAATCCTTCTTTTCAGATACTCAAACCACCTCAACTGACTCTTTCAAGGCGGTGGAGCAGTGGCTCCACTCCAAGCTTCTTACCCTATTCCTAAAAGAATGTGCTCAACCACCTTACAGAGTTCACGTCATCC
>JBBPBX010010479.1:2869-38244 GCA_038048925.1 Garcialebias charrua
AATGAATTGTCCCATTATTCTGAGATGGAAAAGTTTAGTTTGATGATGATTAAAAGCAAATCTGACACCTCCAAACGTCAGAAATGAGGATCAAACGTAAGGCCCACCCAAGTAAAAGCCGTCTCCTGTTATCGAGTTTTTCTGAAGCTTGAAGGGGGCCAGCTAGTGTCGGGGCAAAATCACAAGGTCTGTCAGCCCCAGGTCATATGGCCAAAGCTGCCTTGATCTGACCAGACGAGCGAGCCAAGAAAAATACCACCCGCACAATCCTTTTCACGCCTGACTTAGGCGCAAACATTCTCACACTCCGCGGCCTTCTCATTACAAAGATCCGAGCATGTGTCCGCCCTCATTAACGCCGTTGTTGTTCGGAGATTTAAGTCGATTAGACGGGGGCCTTCCAGCTTGAAATGACCGCTCCAATGTTAAATTATTGCTGTTTAACCAAATAGTGCTCCATATAAACGCAGTCTATGTTCACACAAGAATTTAATGTGATAACGGCAACCTTTACCAGTGACTTCTGTGAGATGATTCAAAAGTGACATTATGTTCAGCGTCGCATGCCTAATTTTCTGTCTCACCATAAGGAATGCAGACCAATCTTTGAAAAGCTGAGCAGTCTGCAGCCAAACGACTCGTGACTCCTTTGTTAGCCATTTGTCCCTTGTAGCATATTAAAACGTTTGAACACTACCAGCAAACACAAAGTTGAGAGTTCATACGAGCTAGGTTATGGCTCCAGCATGAGTTTAAAATGTTTCAACAAATGGCTGTAACACTGTGCACCTGAACTCAACTACTGCTGCTTCATCAAAACTGTTGCTGATGAAAGCAGTGGGTATGAGTTTGTTTGGGAATAAATATTCTCCATAACTGCATGTTTTGAGTAAATGCAGGTTGTTAGATCAGTGCTGCCCTCCTCTGGCCATGTTAGAAATAACAATCTCCTTGTCTTTAGTACCAATTTTTAAATTGTCATGCGAATACAATGTAAACAGTTTTTTTTCTCACTCGCTCTCGAGCAAGACGGATGGCTTTTCTTTCCTCTCCTGCCTTTGCTCTTAGTCCTGTGTATCGGAGCATCTATTTACACATCTTTCAAATTGCTCCTGGGGATGTGTAAACCAAGAAAGCTCTGCTCTATCCACCCCCAACACTTATCAGAGTTGTACCAGCTGAAACTTTAACATCTTATCAGGACTATCTGGAAGTGTTTCATGGACAAAATCTCACCGTCATGTCGTCAAGTGCATATGTTTCTAAATGTGCTTGCTGGTAATTTTTTTAATGCCTTACACCAGGGGTGTCAAAGTCAAATACACCGAGGGCCAAAAAACAACTTTGCTACAAGCCAAGGGCCGGACTGGTTCAATGTTTATTATAAGGGGGTGATATAAGATTTTTTTTCTTCTTTCTGCACTCTTTTCATTCAGCGTTTTCTTTTTGATGAATTTGTTTTATTTCGTCTTTTAAATTAATGAATAAATGAATTAAATAAAATATTAAATAGCTTTACATCTGCTAAGTTCTTGGCATAAATCAACACAGACATGTTCCTGCTTTTAGTATTTTACATTGTTTTATAATGAAGCTGTTTATGTTCCGTTTTGTTTTTTAAACAGTTTTCTTGTGATTTTTAATTAATATGCTTTTTTATGATTGTTTACTGTTGGCTGCAAGTATCAAGCTGTGAAATCCTTCATTTTCTACAGCTGATAGCTGTTGGTCATTAATTATGATGAAGTTTAGCAACTTCTCAGTGAACATTTGAGCTCCGTGGCTTCAGCGGTGTGTTTTTATTGTTCAATCCGGGGCGGGCGCTCTGATTTCGGTCAGCCGCTCTCAGCCTGTCCCTCCTACGAGACGGTCAGACAGCGGGTCGGACTGGACGCAGCTGGCCGCGGTCGGTCTCCCTGTTTCGGTTCAGCGAGAGTGGCGTCCCGCTGAAGCCCCAGAGCTCGAATGTCCAACGTAAAACTAACTTGACCGCAGTTTAATGTGGCGCTATGGCTCTGCAGACATTGCACGTTGCTGTCTTGTGGTGTTTAGTGTAAAATACTTCCACACAGCGGACATGTTACGATGAAAAGTTGGCTAGCTGTTAGCTGAAATGCTACTCACTCAGTCCGCACAATGTAGCTGGCTGCAAACTGATGGGATGGATTCCTGAATATGACGTGAGGCGAGTCTCATTACTCTGGGTTCATGAGACACGACTCCGGATCGGCCCCATCCCTACTACCGTTGCATTATGGGGAATGTAGTGTTGATGCGTGCAAAACACCAGTGGGCGGCTGTGGCTTGCGGGCCGGTTCTAATAGTAATTAAAATTTCATCCAGGGGGCCATAAATAATTAATTTGTGGGCCGGATCTTTGACATACGTATGTGCCTTAAACTGTGTCATAACAAGGACATGGTGTGAAGAGATTTTTTTTTAAATACCCACCATTCACATGGTATTTTCCCTTTTCTTATCTAAATAAGGGCCGCGCTTGTAGGAGCTACAGCCACATGCACTTCGCCAATCTTTCGGACGACTGTACAGAATACAATATCGCTGTACTTCACTGTGCAATGACAATAAAGCTTGTTCGGATTCTGATTCAGAAGCAGCAATTGACATCTTGTTTTGGGATCCTGTGGTGGGGTGAGTCTACCTGGTCTTAAAGTGTGTGGGGGTGGCTGGGAGGATTTCAGTCCCTTTTCATTATGCTGCTCAAACTCTGTCTCACTGTCTACGGTCCACACATGCTCAGCTGACCTAAAGTAAACAAAACCCAAAAGGAAAAACAAAGATTAGCAAAGAATAACCACAAAAAAAATCATACAAGTTCTGTTTTTTAATTTTTTTTTTCACAAACACAATTGGTTTACAAAAAGGAACATTGAAATTACAATGGCACCTATATATTGCAAGTCATGCTGTCAACTACTGTACATGCAAATCAACAATAAAAAACACTGAAAATCTTCATTGTTAAAAAAAAAAAAAAAAAAGAACAAATGGAAAACTTGAGGCCAAATATTGCAAAAAAAGAAAATGTTTTTTTTTTTAAATGGACTTCTTTCTACTCTTCAAGGAGTCCTGGGTTTGTTCACGAGATGTAAACCAGGGCACAAGATCTGAAAGCTCCCAGGCAGAGGGGAAGTTTTCTGCTCTACAGACAGGGTGACTAGAAGAATGGAAGCGTTAAACCACAAGCACACACATGCACATATACACACACACACACACACACATTTGAATACAGTTAGCCTATTCATTTGAATCCATTTGAAGCCCTTACAATACAAAGTCATGCTTCATTATGAATTTAGGAAACATCACAACAAAGAAAAGTACATGAAACTTATTCATCAAACCTTATCTGAGGTATATGGCTTTATTTTTTTCCAACAACTACACGATAAACAACAAAGAAGGTATGATACATTAATTGCAAGAAGAAAACAAAGGTATTTCCAACCAAAGACATGAACAAACACACGTTTTCCCCATTTTTTTCTCCCCCCTCTAATATAAGGAGCAGAAATTAAGGTGCCTTGAATACAGCATTGCTTTCCTATCATTCTTAGATATTTGAAGACGGAGCGCGTCATGAAGCGAAGAATAAAGTTAGGGCTTCTGTGTCGATAAGCATGCGTTTCTGTCCACACTACTTCAAGATCAGCTACACCTTTTTAACAGGAAAGTTCATCACGGTGCATTCGTGCACATTTATTAAAAAGACCTGGGCTGACTGTTGGGGCCAACTGAGGGACTTAAAAAAACACTTGTAGTTAAAAGTGGCTAAATTTATGCCACACATCTCATTTTAGAGAGGATGCAGAAACCATACAGAAGCCTTTAATCTGTATAAAAACGGTTTAACAGGATGGTGGAAGTGCGTTTTATTCTAAGATGTAACAAAAATGTAAAAAGTAAACTAGCTCGAAGAGTGGATGCGGTTTCATTTTAGATTGAGTAATGGAGTCCCTTTGGTTTCTTTATTCAATGTACTAGCATTATTACAAAACATTATGAGAGTTGCAGGATTTCAGGTCCCTCGTTTTAACGAGCGGCGCTCAGATATCAAGCATCCCTTGTTGACGACATCTGTTGGTATCACATTGGCTGGTGTGCGTGTTGTATGTGTGCCGGTTCCTGGTCGGGCTCAGTCGGTGCTGACCTGCGTGACCTGTGCATCAGTAGTCTGGTTGGTGGATTGGATAAACATTGGTTGGGTCAGTTCCTGTCCTGCTGGCATCGTCACCTGTTGTATCTGATACAACTGCTGCAGAACAGACACAGGGAGGCATTATGTTGATAGGATTACCTTTAAACCACCAACTTAGATACAGTTACTTACTTTGTACTTTAATACTAACTTATTGCACTTTTCCCCCTAGGCTGAGATCATTGTCTATATTTATTCAATTCTGGCTTTAATTACCGGTATTGATTTTTATAGGCAGTTTTTCAAAAGGTAAAATGAAGAAGAAGAAAAGAGCATCAAAGCAGAATTATGAATATTGAAAAAGGTGATTTTACATTCAAGGTTAGAGTTCTTGATTGTACAGTATTTGTTACCTGTCCGTCTGTAAACTGGTTGAACTGCTGTCCTTGCTGCACCTCGGCCTGTGTGAGCTGAAAACATTACAATATCTTACTTAAACATTATTTAAGCTTCACCATCACATGTATATGTCGTCTTCATGACAGCGTGCAGATTTCTTTGCGCCCACATTTAGTGATTACCTGCTGAGCGTTTGCAAGAGTCTGAATATGTCCCTGGACCACTTGAGCTCCAGAGACAGGCTGAGCTAGTCGGATGTATTGTAGCTGGCCTGTGTTTAGCTGCACCTACAGTGAACCGCCACAAGAGAGAGACAGAGTTTAGTTTAGAGTAAAGGTCATTCAGACAGAGGACACTGCCATTTTCCCACCCTGGACAACAGACCTTCACTTCATGTTCATGAACGGTGTAAATATGTTGCATTCATTTCATGGATAAAATATTTACGCCATCAAACAAAGATCACATCAATGACCTTTTATTTTACTTTGCCTCGACTTCTCAATTTCCCTGCGGGATCAACAAAGTTCTATCAAAAAGATCAATAAAGTGGGACCCTGTGTGCACAGTTTCGTTCCACCTCATGCACCACATGTCATGTCAAGTCAATTTTATTTATATAGCACAGTTACACATGTGATGTGAATGGCAATAAACAACCTTGACCTTGAAAGTTCTAGCTTATCTTATCTTACTCTCCCGCTTTGAATATTTTTCTCTCCTAGCTTTTGCTAACCCCAGTGCGTGTTCTTTCCAGTGTGACCCATCATACCGGGACATGCTGAATCTCCCCCGTGTTGGTGATGATCTGCTGCATGACCTGCATGGTCTGGCCTTGGGCTTGTGCTGTCTGTTGACCCTGGGCTGCTGCAGCCTGGACAATCTGCACTTGCTGGCCCTCACCCACCTGCATGGCGACAGGCGCATTCTTAAAGAAGGGGGAAAACGTAAATAAAGTGGAGAAAAGGGCATCACACAAACATTAGTGTCATCAGGACATTACTAAAGCTTCTGGAATACAAGGTTACATTTTAAACTTTGAACAGAGGATTATAAAGCAGGCACAAAAGACGTGACTTCATTGGTTTCATGTCCTCTATTTCTCTTCCGACTGTCATATTATCTAGGAAAGGCCATCTGATCTCATTCAGCAGTCACCCCAAGAGACCTGTCACCTGAGTAGCACGGTTTGCGGGGGCGGTCACCTACAGGGCTGCAGCACCGAGTCGTGGTCTTTAAGAGTGTGGTTAGTGAGCATAAAAAAAAAAAAAGGCACGTGTGTTTACCGTGATGGGTGTGCCTTGTGATTGCACTTGCACTTGCTGTAACTGCTGCATGGTGGCACCTTGCAACATCTGATGGCCGACAGAATAGAATGGGAAAATGAGAGAAAGATAGACACAGTGAGAGGGCAGCGATTGCAACAACTCAACACAAACGTAAGCATGGCTGGAGAAGTATGCATAGGAAGCTTTAAGCGTTAGAATGGAAAACAACGGCATCAAGCAATGACAAATTGAAGGGCGTGTTTATGAAATACATTTAAAATAAAATTAAAATAAAACACCAGTAAATCAAGGGAATAATCCAAACCAAAAAGCACAGAAGCTTAAAAAAGAAGGGTCACATGCAGATTGCAACTTTCCCAGCTGATTTAAATTTTGTAGTTCTGTAAAGACCTAACCTCTTCATTTGAACTTTTCTTTCCGTCAACAATATCAAACAAAAGTGTTTTGTATTTTAAAAAAATTCACATGAATTCCTATTTTCAGGGGCTTCTTTTATTCAAATCCAAGGCTAAAGTTCTCAAAGTCTGAGCAGAGATATTTGCATCAAATAAATCCTCCTGAAAATAATTTACATTAGAACCCTTATCGTTTATTGCTAACTTGGCTGTTGCTTAAAGAGGACTGTGGGCGCAATAAAAATGGAGAACTATCACTGACGCAGTATTTTTGAGCGTTAAGATGATGCAGGTCTTTTCTGAAACTTACATCCCCACAACAGAAAGTGGCTGGTCATCTTCTCCAACTTTTGAAAAATGTCAAAGTAAACACTTTCTTGACTCTCTAATAAAGCAGAGGCTGCTGGCATGTGGACGTCTGCTGGATACATTAGCTTTAATCGTTGCCACTTTTATGAGCTTCTTCAAATGATGTTTTCAACCTTTGCAGAAGAACGTCTGTGCATAATGTACAGTATTTGAAAGGCAAAAAAAGAATTAGTCCAACAATGTTCAATCAGGTCATCTGGACAGTTTCTTTTTTTGCTTAGAATTTAAAAGATTTAGCTTGTTTGAGCATGATTTACAGGTGTAAACCACTTAGCTTCAGTCACTGTCAGAATGACTGGCATTTCCCTTCTTAAAATTTCCACAGTAAGCTCAAGAACATTAAGCTGCAGGTTTACAAATTCTAATGTAAGTTGTTTAACTTAGAGGGATATAATCCAAACATAGAAAAAAGTGCTTAATGAAGTTTGATATTGTCCCATCTAAGATTTACAATCTCTAAAAGTACCTGCTAATTCCTTACTACAAAACTCAAACAATATGTGATTGTTACGGATGTGTTAATCTGTTCTTATTTGTACGCCTGGAGAAATATATATACTGTATATTCTAAAACAATGAAAAATAATGAAGAGGGAAAACATCTATGAGAATAAAGATAAAAGAAAATATAACCTTTGCTTTTAACATGAAATGAGGAAAGACATTCAAAATAAATGAAGTAATAACAGAGATTGTGGTGAAACCTTGCAGATGCCATTGAATTTCCAAAGTTGAAAAACATTTAGGTACTGTAATCTTTCGGGGGATTTAATTAGAAGCAATTTACTGGTAATTCACTTTTTTTATGTTACCCAGTAAACAGTCAGTGATGGACTCAACACAGGGCTGGTGTCAAATTGTGCTGCAGCAGGACATTGAGTCACAAACGGCACAAAAAGTACAACAGCTCAGCTGAAAGCAGCCTGCTGAAGCAGCGTGAAGCACCTCAGCAGCACATTTACGCGACATGCAGAAAACAAGCTGGAAAAGAGCAGAAAAGGTTGTAGGGAATGAATAATTTGAAGAGAGACAACTGGATGGACTATGAATTATCTCACTGATTGATGAAAGCATCACAAGCATGGAAGAAAATGACCGTGTTTCCATGACTGCACAAGAAGAATAGCGTGCATGTTATTGTGACTTTCAGTTTGTTTTAGGGGTGCTGAAATGGATAGAACTTTAGAGTATAACACATTTGTTGGGTTTTTGCATTGCTTACTCTTTTTTTATTATAGAAAAATGAGCGTACCCACAGCTGTATATTGTCTGTGTGCACCGTGCTACTTTATTTCAATTGAAAACCAATTTTACACTTGCTACCTAAATAAGACACCAATGATGATCTGTAAATCAATATCCGATGTTTATTGTATGGGACTTGCACAAGTCTGCTGGTATACTGTTATATGTGCTGGTTCAAGAGGAGCCAGTCCCAAAATGTGCACTAAAACGGAGCATAACAAAACTAGAAAGCATCACTCCAGTGAAGAGCCTTTTGCAGCAGATACCTCACACCAAGTCAAGATCAAAACGTTCCACTCAAAGTGCTGTTACAAGGACATGAACATGTTCTAAGACACAAAATCTCTATGTTCAACAAAGTACCAAGAAGGTACTCATTTTGTTCTTTGAATGATCATCACACTGCGGTTACTTCTTTACACGTTCCCATGCGTCCTTGATGTTTTGACAAATTTCCTCGAAGTACCTGTCCTTGCTGCGGCTGCGTGATGATGATCTGTCCAGGCTGGAGGGTCGTGGCGGTCTGTGTGACAGGCTGCTGACCCTGCTGTGCGCCTTGCACCTGTACGGCTCCAGGCTGTTGGGCCAAGGTGAAGTAGTACTGCACCGGCTCTGCAGGAGCTACTGACTGACGCATCTCTTCCTGCAGGTGGGACACACACACACACACACACTGAAGGCCTATCAGTGCACTACATCTCCATAAATTATTGTTTAGAAGTGTAACGGCAGAGGAGAGTGGGGTTAATAAATAACTGATGGGATGTGGCCGGGGCAGAGTAATCTAATCTGGATGCCAGTCCTGGTGCAAGTTTCACACTAGGTAATGACAAACTTCTAGTTTGGAAGAACGCTTGACTGAATGTTGTGTGGAAAAATAAAAAAAATCTTCCAGTTGTATTAATAACAATTTTAGGCACATCTGTGTTACATGTTTGATTAAATTAATACAGATTCATGTGTGGACACAGTCCCCTAAATTTCCTCATTTTAGCTTGGCAAAAAAACAAACTTACAAGCATCAGGATAAGTTTTTATTCCTTTACTCAGCAGTGCTTAGCAGGTTAGGCAGCTTGAATCCAGGAATTAAACTGATCAATTATTAATAAACACTGACCTGTGTGATCCTGTTTTATAAGTGACTTAATGAGCAAGGCATCATCTTGATGATGTGTCTCCATCCCCAGAAGAGTAAACACCCCTCTCCCAGCTCCATGACAACACAGCTGAGAGTGTAGGATGTTTACATGCCTGGAGACAGTCGTCTCGTCAACTAATTTAAATATCTCAATAAGTTGGTATACAGCTCATTAACTGCCTGCTTCAACGTGATAGGGTGTTTTCTCTGAACCATATCCTGGCAGGTGACAGGTTTATGACATTTGATTTTACTAACATCAGCTCCTCTCTGATTTAAACTACGGTAGTACCATGTTTGGATGGGTTTGGTTTGAGGCAATAAGAAGCTGCAAACATCCGACTGAAAGCCCTCTGGCAAACTGCAGCTTCCAGTCAAGGATGTTTACAGCACCGCGTTGCCAAAAGACGGACGAGGAAACGGACAAGAGCATCAAAATTATCAATTTATTATGAGGAAAAACTTGTCACTTTTCAAATTTACATCTTATTTTGGGATTTTGTCATGTGTTCATTAAGCTGAAAGAAAATCTGGAAGAAATTGGGAGCAATCTCATATTTTCACTTATTTATTATTTGATAGAGAGAAGACAAACTTCCAATTTTTGCTGTTTTAATAAAGAATTGTTTTTCTTTGCAGTTTTTCCTGCTGTAGTTAATGGGACGTCTGACATGTGCCGTTTTTATTTAGAAAATTAATAAGGGATTCACATAAAACATCCTATAATTTTGAAACGTCTATTACTTTTTATTATTACCGTACTATGATGAATACAAGTTATTTATAGCTTTACATTTTGATACCAACATAAAAAGGAACAAAGAAAGACAGACTTTAAGCCATTATTCACTGTAATTTATTACTTGCGATAATTCTTTTTTGAACAGTTAAAAAGGCTTTCTGAGAAACCATAATTTTTCTAGTTGCTGTTATTTATAAATTTATGTTTTGACAACAGAAAAAGGAGCAAAAAGGGAGATTGTTAAGCACCATTAACTATAATTTAATTTTTGAAAGAACATTTTCCAATTTTTTTTTAAAAAGTCTTCTGAGAAATTGTTTATTTTCTAGTTGTTCAGCTATTATGGCTACAAAAAATATTAAAGCTACGTCCTCTTCCTACCTGTCGTTTGGGGGGCTTTAAGTCGTCCCGAGGCACGATGTCGATCAGAAAGTCAAACTGGTCGAACTTTGTTATCGCCATGGCGATGTCATTCCTCTGTAAAAACAAATAAATAAAGACACATAGAAGGTCAGAGGATAATTGTGCTAATTCTATACATGCAGATACCCATATACAAACATGCTTTGAAGTTTGAGGTCATCGCTCCTAAAATAACCGCACCAAAGTCTACGGTGAATCTGAAGAGTACGGTAGTTTCCAGCAGCAGTCAGGCACGTGATTGCTTTAAGTTAAAAACAAGAGGGGCCAAGTTAAGAGGTGAATTAACTAAATTAATTGAATGACAGAAAGTCACACAGAATTAAAATTATTAATTCATCATCAGGTAATCCTTACAGGTTCTACATTAGTTGTGCTTTTCCAGCATTTTGAGATGTTTGGTGGATGAAACAAGATTTTTAAGTCACATTGCTCTTTAGGAAACGGTGACTGGCTTTTTCTTCCAAAGACTGGCACTAATTAATTACGATAAGTGAGTAAGAATAAACGAGGAAATTACAAGCTGGAAAAAAAAAACTAACAACAATCGTCATTAGTTCCACAAATTAAACAATTTCTAAAGAAAAAAAAAAGTTAAATCAACCACAGTCTGAAATAAGGGGAAAAACTATTTGACTGACATTTTTCTCCTATCATGGAAACTTTATACAACCCCCCATATCCACAGTGATGTGCAGCCTCTGTGGAATTTTCCACAGGATATTGGCTGTCAGGACCCCCCTATTGTGGCCCTCCCTGTAATACAGGCTATTTATAGCACCTTGATTAATATCTGGTACCATCAGGTCACATCTACACTTGCTCTATTGATGAGCGTTGTTATGGTGACCCCATTGGCTTGGCCTCTTTGCACAAGACTTTTGCGTAGGCATGAGTAAATGGAGGGCACTGCCTTCCCTTACAATTGATTCATGATGTGTTTCACCTGGATAATACCTTATAGTTGGTGTGAACTATAATCAACAGCGACACAATATCAGTAAGTTGGGTTACCATTTAAAATACCAGTAGGCTCCATAAGTTTTAAAAAATAAAAGATTTCTGTCACATAAAAAGTGAGGACGAACGCAATTTCACTGATGTTTTTATATCTCTGTGATTGCAGCCATGAACTACCGATGTTTCTTAAGTATGTGAACAGATAGTACTGGGAGGAACTGTGTCATCATTTGCCTTCTTTCCTTTAAAAATCATTAGTGGAAGGCAAAACCAAACTTGATAGCTAGTCCTAAAGGGATAAATGCTTTGGGGCATTTACAAGGTGCTTAGTGAAAAGAAAACAACAAAAACAAAAAGGTGATTGATTGATATGTGGAAGAGATAATAATAAGAAATATACTGTATAAAAACTGGGCAGTGGGCAGGTCAATTGGTTTATTTGACTAAAACGTAAAACTTTTAGAATACTAAACATTTCACACAACAAAGAATCAAGTCCAGCAACTGAGACGTGCTTCTGACCTGTAGTGTACGTCTCTTGTTGTCCTCCGTGTGAATCCATGCTCTGAGAGTGAGCTCTGTGATAAAGATCTGAGCAGCTTTGGCAAACAGGACTGGAGCTTCGGCGCTAATCATCTGTACAGAGGATAGTGTCACACCTGATTAAACGTGGCCCTACACCGCAACACAAATCACCCTGGGTCTGAGTAACATTATAAATACAGCAAACCCCCGACCTACGACCCCATCGACCTGCGAACCACGGGACCTACGAACGTATCATATTTAATAAAAATATGAAATTACTGTATTAAAAAAAAAAAATAAAATAATAATTTTTTTATTATTTTTTTGTGTTTAAATGTTCTTAATTTCATGTGTACATCACTTTGTTGCAGCTGTGGTTGTTTTAAAGGCTTTATAAATAATAATTATGATAAAAAATGATCATTTCTGATCATTTTTGTCATGATTGCGCAATAATTGTGCAACTTCCGGTCATAACAGGAAGAAGGTCGCCAGTCACCGGAGGCCAGCCATCTTAGGGTTAGTCACGGCTACAGGCAGCAAGGTTTGGAAGACTTGTTGATCAGGATTGCCTCATATGGATTAATTACTATCTGGAATCGCTCTGTGAGCTCTGTGGACGTCTCAGGCGGAGAAGCAGCTGCAGATTGATGGCCGATTGGGCCGCACCGCCGCTCCAACACCAGCTCATGGCCTGGCTAGCAGAAGCTAACACAGGCCTCGAGAGCTAACACAGGCCTCGAGCAGCTCCCGTGGTTTGCTCGTCGCGCTGCTCGGCCTGATAACAACAACGCATGGCAACCTAAGATGTCGGCTATGACCATCTCAAAGTAAGAAAATATATTTTTATTTATTCTGTAAATGTGAATAGCAATGTTTAACATTACAGTACACTACTGTACATGCTTAAATGTGTGCGCGCGCTCCGTTAGCATGATAAATAAAGGTTGAATGAATGAATGAATGAATGAATTTTTTTTTTTTATAATTTTCACCCCCTACCTACGAACGGATCGAGCTGCGAACGGTTCTTAGGTCCCAAACTCGTTCGTAGGTCGGGGGTTACCTGTACATCTAATTCACAGATGCAGAACACTACTTAATAAATGCCTCCATTTGAAGCTTAGCGTACTTTTTCTGCAAGTCCAAAACACTTGTCCAGAAGAACTAAAGAAAAAGTGACATTCTAACAAATCTTTTCACATTTGTGCTACAAAAAAAAAAAAAACTGTAAGATCATCCAGACACTTCTAATTGCATGGCATTGATATGTATTTCCCACTAAACTAAAATCAAATAAACATAAAAGTTCAAATATTCATCACAGGCAGTATTAGCAGCATACCACCACCCACATGCCCTGCTCTTGTGCAGTGAAAGCTGCCATGTCAGAAATGACAGAAGGGTCTCTCTCTCGGTTATGTTAGTGATCTCATGATCTCTTTACTGCTTTAAGCTGCTGCTTAACTAAGAGGATAGGACAACACTCTTGACACGACACATTCACAGCCCGTTTCCCAAGGCTTTCTTTCTGTTGGACACTGAACCGGCTTTAATGGGAGGAAAATAATCAGATCTTTATGAGGCATGACTGAACACAGCTGACAAATATTAGGAAATGAGTGCATTTGTTTAAATAGATAGTGAGAACCTGTTCACAAAAACAGGAATAATCTGAGTAGATTTGAGAGATCGGTAATGGCATCAGGAGCAGATTGTCAAATCTGCATGTCAATCATAGTTTATAAACTCAAAATTATTTAATACATTATTTTAGCTCCACACTAAAACCATAAAACAACTTAACATTTAAGTTATAACAGAATCTACCTCAAACATATTTAAATTTCACACAAACTATTTAAAAAAAAGCCGTTTGGTTAGGACTGAGACATCACTTCCTGCATCAGCATCATGTTTGAAATGACTGAAGTGGAATGGTTGGGTTGAAGTTGATGTAGTCACAGTGCCAAATTGGTGAGTACGTGTGAAATGAGGGGGCGTCTCTTGTAATGCTACATACTGAAGAATGGTGCTGTTGCCACTCTGCTGGTTCTGCAATGACCCCTTTCTGTCGTAAGAATATATTGTAGAGGGACTTGTCTGGTTAGACTGGTTCATGTGGGAATGACCAAAGGGGGCTTTTAAAGAGGAAATTGTCTCAGCAGTCATATCAAAGAACCAAAGTAAAAGAGGTTTAAAATAGCCCTTACTGTGTTAACCACACATTCTGTGGGTAAGCTACATCAAAATAAACTCATAGAAACCAAGACTACTGTACCGGTACATGACATTTTGTTAGTTTTACTTTAGATTCTGCCAAATTTATTTTTATTTTAAAGATGAAAATATTTGTAATCAAAATGCTTCTTTTATTCCTAACACCATACTAACCAAATTATAACAAATTTTCACAAAATGATTTTCTTGTTACCTTGACATCCTCATCCAACTTCATGATTTTCTTGATTCGAGCCAGAGGCAGTTCCTGCACACGGAAATCCTTCTGAAAAATCACAAAGTACTGTATTTAAAGATTGTAAAAAATAAAAATTTATGTTTTGAGTGTTGGGAGACCACATGAAGAGTTTGACTCTGACGTGTGTGTGTGTCTTGCCTGAATAAGCAAGTCTAACATACCATGGTCAGGTTCCTGATCTCCTCCATGACACGAGGCCAGAAGGACTGCAAGGTTTGCTGGGCATCTGTGGTTCCAGAGCCAAAAGCATCTGAAGACATCTTCTACTTTGCTGCAGGAAAAGAAGACAGATAACAAAACAGGTTCAAGCAAATAAGTTACTGAAGAACAAACAAAACAAACAGGAGTGATGTCAAATTGTATGATAGGCCCAAAACAGAATAGCTCCTCTTGTGTCAAAATATTATATCCAGACAGAGCTTCTAACTAAAATCTGAATCAAGCCCGCACAACCAGACCAGCTGTCCACTTCTCAATTCAGCTCCAAACTGCAGCTTCTCAACAAATACAAGCCTTTTATGTGCAACTGAACACAGCAAATGACCTCAGCAATGAGGATGAAGCTGGACTATAGAAAAAGGAGATCCAGAAGTGTCTGTACCATGGAGAAATAACTATGACAAACTGACAGTTTTAAAACATGTACACTTACAAAACAACACAAAAATGTCAACGAAAATTAAACTCGCTAACTTCCTTATATAAAGACAGGGTCTGAATAAGAGATTTGGTGGTTTGAAAAAAGGTCCAGCAGGTTACTATGGCATGTTAGGAATCCAGTGGGGGGAATATTGGCCTGCCTGTCTGAGCATGTAAAGCTTGGAATATCTTGATCTCAAGCACACACACATGCGCACACAGAGTCCCATTCCTTATCATCTTTTTGAAAACGGGCAAAAAGAAGAGAAAGAAGTGTATACGGAATAGGAGATGAATATATACCAGTAAAGCTGTTCAAAGGAGATGAGAAGTGGTTATCTGTGTTTCTGAGAGTCAAGTAGGGCTTTGTCCACTGCTAAGACAAAGAGCTGAAGGCTTTTACTGGGAGAGGCAAAGAAACAGGAAAGGACCCAAAAAGGACTACTGTACTGCACAAATCAGCTATGTGGGTCAAACAAGACAGAAGGGACACAATTAGCGAAAGTGTTAGGTGGAAAAAGAGGGGGCTGCACTTTCCCTTTTCTTTCTTATCTCAAAAACAAGCATGAGTGACTCCATTCCTGGTCCTGACAGACAAATGCAATACAAAAGTCAGACTTTCAAACAGCTAGTCAAGTGTCCAGATGTTGTTTAGCTCTGTTGTAAAAGGCTGCTGTGACCTCAAGTCTGCATCAGCTTCAGCTTGAGAGCAGCTCTGAATACTTCACATTGATAAATCCCTGATTCATCCGTTATTTGATTGATTTTTGACAGGATACATGAGCTTCTCTGTCCATTGTAGAATTTACTAAATAATACAGAAGAAGCACTGCTGCATCCTGCTCTGTCATTCAGTTTTCGACAGACCGTAGCCTAAATCAATAAGACAGAATGGCGAGGTGGTGGTGGTGGGGAGGGCGAGTTATATAAATCAATCAGGCTGTTTGTAGCTATGGCATACCAGGCTAGTGATTGACCTTGACAGTGTTTCCCCTTCCCTCTCTGAAGCTCCAGTGTCCAGTAGCATTTCAAGGTTGATTGAAAACCTGCAGTCTCCAGAACAATCCCAGCATGCCACACGACACAGATGACTGCTGGGAATTGTGGTTCTTTTGCCCCATCATCTTTGCACTAGATAAACTGACTTGCAAAAGTTCTTTTGCAGCCTCAGAGTATTTTGCAACTCAAAGTCAACGAGAGTCAAATGGTTTTCTAGCCAATTTATATTTTTATCGTCAGCATCAGCACTTAATCTTATGATAATAATCGTGAACAAGACAACCTTGTGTATCTGCGTGGTTACTGCTCACGTGCCGACACGATAAGGATAGGGCAATTGATTTAACACTAGACGACCACCAGGCTACTAACAATGATAACAGCCGTGGCTCAGAAGACGGGCCTCACAAGCTTCTTCTTTTTTTCCATCACCCTGCCTAAACTCATAGCTTTTCTTTCATAACACTCAAAAAGCAGGCAAGGCAACTCACGCTCACATAGCTTCTTCCCTTACGTTAACCCTTTGAGCTGGTGAAGATTCTCAGTCGTCCAGGACATGATAAAAGGTATGTGTGGGGTTATTTCAGCTTCCAATTTGCATATGTTGGTGCGTGGCATGTCAGCCTGTATAAAACTTCTCTGTCTCACAGCTGCCATTCTGAATTGAAAAAGCCTCCTGGATAGGAGTCGAAACGTTTTCTGCAACAAATAAAGTCCAGTTGATCTTGTATTGAACGCCTTTTTTGATTTTAACCCTTTGAGCTTTGGTGTAAATATACAGTACAGTCACACACTAACCGCAGCGACTAAAAGGAGGTAGGACGTCAAGTAAATGTGTGAGAAGAGATGAGAGCAAGTGTGACGAGAGGCAGGCTGAAGCGTGAGAGAAAAGAAAAACAACCCATGCGAGTTAACATGCTCCTTCAGCTTCTTTAGTTAGCATGATCTACCTACAGTATTTAAATTACCATATACAGGTAGTCCTCGGGTTACGACGGTCTCGAGTTACGATGTTTCGTGGTTACGTCATGCATCTAATTAAAATTAAAATATATATATATATATTTTGAAAAGCCAGTTCCAGTTGTACTTCCTGTTTGACGGTAGAAGTAGCAGTAGCTTGACGCAGCGGAAAAACCCAGAGAGAGACCTGCTCTGGACCGAGTTTCACGGCAGAAACAGCAAAGCAGTGGAGGTAGAGACCTTACTGGACAGAGGTTGACGGCGGTTTTACAACGGAATACGGCAGATTGACCGAGCTGACGGCGGTTTTACGTCGTAAACAAAAGGTGCGGTGTCACCAGACGGCATAAACAGCGAGCAGGTGCAACGAGCTAACATGCTACCAGACCTTGCTGTAAACGCTGTGGACTGCGTGAAGCAGCAGGAAGCTGCAGAGCTCGGAGGTGCAACGAGCTAACATGCTAACAGACGGAGGAAGAATTCACCAGCCCCCAGTAAGAAATTAACTCTTTTTTTCCTTCATTATGACTCCAAATGTACTGTATGTGTTTTTTGATAATTATGTAGGGTACTGTGTTAGGATAGGCTAAGTGCTTGGTAAATGTACAGTACATGTACGTGTATAAGGGGCGGCCAGTGTGTATGTGTTTTCCGACTTACGTCGAAATCCGTGTTACGACAGGGCGTAGGAACGGAACTCCGTCGAAACTCGGGGACTACCTGTATTCAAATGAGTCACATTAACAGAAGCTTTGCACTGGAGAGACCAAGTCCCATACCCAAGCGCACGATAGACAAAAAACAAGACTGGAGGCAAATGCTAGCAGCTACAGACAGCAAATATCAAAATGTTATTTTATCTGCAGAAATAATAAGATTTAGCTTCTGTGTTTCAGGTTTCTCATGTTACAAACATATTCTACCGGTACCTAAAAGAAAAACTTGTGTTACAGGATTTGAAGTGAACCTGAAAGGCTCATCCTTGCTGCCAAGCTGCTACAGTATACAGTACTGTGTCCTTTATTAGCATACATAATGCTGTGCTTCTGTGCTCCACTCTTGCCTACAGGGCTTTTGTCCTTCATCAGGTCACAGGGACGGACAAATGACGGTGTTGGGTTTCCCACAAACTCTGCTTGATGTCTGTGTTTTTGAAAACAAGCATTTGTGCAGTAACAGCTTCGTCCTACGCAGCAACTTGCGCTTCCTCCTTCCGTGATTCTATCTCTCTCCTCCAGTCCACCTCTTCCCATCGCTTGGCTAAGTGTTTCTCTTTTTCACTGTCCTACTTGCTAACACCTGATCACCCTCGTCCAACCTCACAGAAAGTCAATGCTTGCAGCAGCTGAATCAGCACTAATGTTGTTCAGGCAGCCCAGTCCTGCAACTCTCCTCTTTCTGCTTCCTAATCTTCTGGAACGTCACACCAAGTGGCACTCAGTTCAGCTCTGACATGACATCACAACACTTTGAGTCTTCAGTTCCTGTGTCCAGTAAATCTGATAGGACACTGGGTTGGGCAGACAAGGTGGGGAGATAGCATCACTGTGAGCACTTTCATGGATTTTAAAGTGAAATGTGAAAGAAACAGTAAATGGAAAAGATAAACATCAAGCACAACATCTCCAGACTGACATGGTTTAAAAGCAGACAATTTTGTAACATAAAATGCTCTGTAGTTAATTGTCCTTTGGCGACATGAAAATTGTTGGGGAAAAGTGTTAATTGTAGCTAAAAATAAACCAGGAAGGTGAGTTGAGGACAATTTTTAAGGGCAACATGAGGCAAAAGAGCCATCTTTTCCCAGTTGTGTTTCAGTATTACTAATAATTTGAAACAACACCCCCTCCCTTTTTTTTTTAGATATATACAGTAATGTTATAAATATGCTCATACAAATTTATGTTTAAATTCCTAAATATTATGACTTTGAAGTGACCTACACTGTTTGTCTAACTAACAGTCACCAAACATTAGCAATGAAGTGCAAATATATAACAGAGGACTACCACTTCACTGTAAATTATTTAAAGGGTTTAAAAACTTTTTTTTAATAATGTGACACCAACTTCTAGAAGGCCATTCCTCCACCGTCATGTCTGGATCAAGAAGTCAAATTTAAACAAGTTGATGTGTGAAATAGTATTGATGAATGAATGAATTGAAAAAGACTTCTGGACAGAAGTCGAAACGTTTTCTGCAACAAATAAAGTCCAGTTGATCCTGTATTGAACGCCTTTTTTGAATAGTATTGATGCAGATTCTGCAAAGTTTTAATAGAATCCTAAATTAAATTAAAAAAATTGTTTGGTTTTTTTTGTTAATGGTCAACCAAGAGCCCACTATCTAATGTTTAATTTGATATTTTTATTATGATGAAGAAAAAAAAGTTTAGAAAACAACCTTTACTGTATACTACATTTTAGAGCAAGACCTTAAACCAAAGAGTGTGTACTGTATGTGTGTGTGTACGTGCGTGTATATGAACTCCTAAACCCCTACCACCAGTGACCCTGATTACATATACCACAGAAAAACTGGCATGGGTACAGTGCCAGGGTAAATGATCTACTTTTAGCAACAAAAAATGGGTAAAAAAAAAAAAGTTACAAATTAACCACTTGAACATTTTTACAGATGTCCTTGATATTCTGGCATTTCAAAATAAAGTGTGCGTGTGGAAGGTGGAGGTGGCGGCAGCAGGTATGGCTTTATTGATAAATGTATCCAATTAAGCTACAGTATCTCCCTTTAGGCTGGGCTGGAATGAACTAGTTGACCAAACGGCCTCACAAACTTTGCCCTTGGTTTTGCTTTAAGCAAACTCCAGGAAGTGCTAGTCACTGATCTCCCAAGGTCATTCAACAGAGGAGCGAGAGAAACCAGAGAGGGAGAGAGAAAAGGGAGATGAAAGCGAGAAGGAAGGGAGGGGGGATGGAAAAGGACAGGTTTTCCAACTTTTACAGCAGCGGCAAGTGACCCCATTGGTTTAAGAGTTGCACCTACTAAGAAGATAAATTAAAACAACGCAAACCTGACATAATACAGCTACATTCTGCATTCCTTTTTGAATTTTGCTTCCTCTCATATTCATCCACATTTCTAGCTCTCGTTGCTGACGGAGATAACGCAAGAGTGTCAATGTCACATTCCTATGACCTTCATCCAAATGCTAACCCGTGTCTCTGGCATCAAAGAGGGCAGGGCTAAACGTACCTGCATACACTACAAGCTGGAACACAGCTCCTGCTGCTCACAGACTGTTTTAGTGACAGTGTACACATGCAAAAACACTCTGAAGACTATGACAAAAGCACAAAGGTTCGATAGATGTGGTCACCTTTGTGACGAGCTGAAAGCTGGCTAGTTGGTGTGCCTCATTTACCTTTTCCCCTCCATGTGGCTACAGTTCAGAGTAGATGATATTCAAATCTTGTGCAGACAGCAGCCAAGATTTGGTAGCATGGGTTTCAACTTGAATTATTTTTAGTGTCCCTCTTTCAATGTATTAATTTTTATTTCCCCGACAGGACTTTTATTTGGTCAACGGCACCGGTAGGACGTTTGAATTAGGCAGCAGAAGAGAAGAGAAAGAGTCCGAGGCAAGTGAGAGAAGACGCATCCTCCAAAGACTCCCATCAGAAGAGATCAGATCAAACTATTAGCCTCCCCTGCCCCTGAAGCTGACAGGCTGACAGTCTGTCCCATCTGGGCGTCTGGCACTGTCGGGGAGGGGGCCTGGGGGGGTCGTGAGGTCACTGCAACCAGCTGCACCCCCAACCCTGGGGACCTCTGACACCAACAACGTGACAACAGCACAGAGTTATATTCTCCATTCGCAGTGAATCTCCTTTCATCACTGGTGCCTCCCTAGCTGCTCTTTAGCTCTGCGTTACTGTCTGGTACAAATTTATTAACAAGGTCAAGGGGAAAGCAGAGTGTAGACTGATCGTCACGGCCCAAAGGCCATGTCCCCCCATGGACATGTACACCAACTGGACAGTGAAGGCAGACAGAGCTCTTCCAGTCAATAACAGAGCACAAAGTGCATGTACATGTGTGCATGGTGGCGATCTAAAGTCAAAACAAGTCACTTCTCAGTTAGTTATTTTGAAATTGAGAAGACACATCAAAAACAAAACAAAAAACTTGTTTCTGTAACTGAAGATGATTTGGTCAAACCATAAATGCTGCAACAAAGTGACAAGTGAAGGGCATGGATGAGAGATACAACAACAATGTTCCAAGGAGAAAACTACAGGACAGAAAGGGGAGCGGGGGACAGAGGACAGCTGTAAAGGACAGACACGCTCTCTTCACCGCAGAGTGATGGAGACACAAGTACAGCGAGAGGAACAATTCATCCAGAAACTTGAAGCAACTTAACTTGGCGGATTGTTTCTCTCTGCCTGCGTGTGTTTTTTGGCGGACAGACTTACCCCCTGTGCCCTTCATGGTGTACGGTGTGGCCTGCTGAAGTGCAGCAGAGATGGAAACAGATAGCCCTGCTCAAGTCTCCTCGAGAGCAGCGAGCACAGAGGTTGACAGAAAACTCTTCCATGGCCCCCACCACTTCCTGCAGTCTCTTGATCGTATCAACAGACAAAAGGCGCTCTGGCTCCACCGGACAGCTTTAAAAAAAAAAGGGTCTAAAGCAGGACAGAGTAAGGAGCAGGCACCTCTTGTCTCCTCCCCCTCCCCCTTTCTCTCCCCCATTTCACACATTGCTCCGTCTCCTTCAGCAGTTCCCAAGGTCCTCCGAAACATCGCTACCATTCCTCCTCTTACCAAGTCCCCTCAACTTGCTGACCATCTCTCTTTCGCAGTCTTTGTACTCTCCGACACTTTTTTCCCCCCTGACTTTTGCCGTTGTCCAAGTGTTTGTCTTTGAGCTGACCCCTGGCCGGTTGGTGGGGAGCGAGAAGAAACAAGAGAGGCAACATAGCAGCAGCACTCCTGACACAGAGACGAAAATCTCTAGCCTCCTTCCCCTTTAACATTCAAGTATAATCAATCAAGCATGCTACATGATACTCAAACCCCGCCTCAATTCCAACTCCCGCCTCGTTCTAACGGACGCAACCAATGTGAGGACAGGGTGATCGCAGGCTATTGGACGCTACGCACACATCAGCTCTGACTCCTCCGCTTTCCTCTACCCAACCCCCTCACTGACAGCCAACTTCCTGCTCTAAGTTACCTTGAGCTGCAGGATAGGGGTCAGGGGAAAGAAAAGAGGAAGAGAGACATGAGCCTTTTTTTTTTTTTAAAGAGCAAATAAAGTTTCGAAAAAGTGCAAGAGAGTGCGCACACGGTGGCTTGCCTCGTCATCGTTTGTTCTCAAGTAGTCTCCGTCTCATCTGCTGCTGGTCGGATAAAGAAGGCTCCACGGGCTGCTCTCTGACAACTGCTTTCTGCTTATTTACAATGTCAAACTAAATGTCTCCCTCCGTCCCGCCTCCGCTCGGCTGCGACAGGCTGACGGCGCCGTGACGCAGGCCTGCGCTCACTGGCTGAACGGAGTGCCAGCATTGATGCCGCATGTTGCATCCACACGATTTAAAGTACAAAAACCATAGAGCCAGCCTCCCCGCATGTACACAGTCTCAAGCACATCCGCACAAGTGCACATTTTGTCCTTGCTCACATTTGCAGGTAAATGCTGGAACAATTTAGCCCCTAAGCCGCCCATTTGTTGTAATAACATTATAATAATACAGTATTCTAACAACTAAAAACTCATTTGTTTGCATATGGAAACACGTATTTGTCTGGAATATTATTTAAAAACAACACTCAAAAAATATGACACGGGGGTGGGGAAAATGTGCAACTTACGGTACATCTACCACTATACTACTGAAACTCTGGATATTTGTAATCAGCTGACTGGAGCATTTGTTGAAGGTTGGGAAAGGTGAAACCTGATTCTTTTTCTATTTGTGGTTAAACAAGGCTTAAGAGTTATGGGTAAAAGTCTGTAAACAAACAAAGACTTTGTTGTCCTGACCCCTAAAAAGCTGCGCTCACAGTAACTTCCGCAATTAAAACACTATCAACCCACATCAGCAGTGTCCCTGACAGTGTCCTTTTTGTTCACTGGTGCATACTTTCTTCACAGAAACCTTTACTTTGCAACACAAATAACAGACACTTCAGCTCATTTGTGTACACCTTGCGTTTTATGCACCACAACCTTGATCCGTTTTCAGCAACTCCGACATGTGAACTCGTTGGAAAACATACAGATCAGTGAAGCGATAAGAAGCAACTTATTGGCCTAAAGCTGCATATGACTGCAAATCTCTACAGCGGTGAACAGAACAAGCTTTAAAGAGAAAGGGGGAAAAAGAGCAAACCTGCCCCATCAATGAAAAACTCAGGGGGGGGAAGGGAACCGGAAGGATGAAGAAGGACAGAGAGGAGTTGTTAAAGGATGGGAGGGGTAGAACAAGTGAAGGGAGGGTGAGCGAACATGACAGAAACTCAAGAGAAACAAAGCTAAATGTTCCCTTTTCTATTTTTGCAAGGAACATGAGAAGAAGAGAAGGTATTACAGACACCAGGTTAATGGAGTGGGGCTGCACAAAGATTAATCTCTATCGTGGCTTGCAGGCCAAAGCATCTTTCCGTACATAGCTTGCTACCCAGAATGCCTCAGTAGTGACACCTGGCAAGGTCACCATACAAATGAAGCATTCCCATGACCTGTGCAACCCGTAGCAGGGACGTATTTGCTCTCAATGACACTGTTTAGAGATAAACATGCACCAACCAGACGTTAGGTTTTATAAACACACAGTATGCTCAGGGTGGCCACGATAAGCCACGCGTTTACCCACATACGGTACCTGCAAAACTAAATAGACGGCTGAATGATTTGCACAAAAGTTGCTGCTAGATTAAACATAAATAGGATAAATAAATTGGTATATACGGTAGAGGAAAAATTATCGAAAAATGGGTGGTGCAACATCTAGATTTCTCATAAATTAAAGCAAAAGATTAACCAAGTCTGAAGTCTTAATAACGGAAGAAATATCCAGTGGTCTTAAAACTCAAACTGTAGTAAAAATAATAATAAATAAAAACTAGCTTTTATTTATTTATTTATTATAGATGAGAAAAATGTGCACAAAATCAATTACTGTACAGTGCACAAGAAAACTGCACAATAATTTACACATCCAAAGCTTATTTTTAATGAAAAAAGCTTCAATAAATAAAAACTTCTCAAAGGCGACCAATTTTATTATTTAAGAACAAAGTCTTTTTTTTTATCATAAAAGTTGATATCAATTTATAAGACTGAGCTGAATACAGCACCTCAGACTGAGGAAGTCTTTCGGACGAAAGACGAAACGTTTCTACAATTTTATTTATTTTTTGCTTTGTTTTGTTTTTTTGAATGTCCAGAAGACCAGACTTAGCTTTTTTAGATTTTTATACCTGGATTATTGAGCATGCATCAGAGTATCATAAAAGTTATTTTGTTTTTGATTTTCTGAACTGTGTCTAGTTTGGGGAAATCCGTGTCACAATCTGGATGCAAAAGAGGTTGTTAAATGTCTAACCAGGTACACTAGAACTGTTTCTTCACTATTGATTTCATAATGTTTTGACAAGAAATAGAAAATGTTTGTTTAAAAAAAAAAATAAGGAAAATGGTACAACTTGGAAAAAAAAATTAAGGTAATCATGACTTAAATTTGTTGTACACAACTGGAAAAATGAATTTAAAGTAACTTCATAGAAGGTTAACGTCAATGAGATTGATGTAACTGGCATTAAATCAAAGTATCAGGGTGTGTAAAGTGAAAGCTAAGCTAGATCTTGTGCAAGTACACGAAAACACAATGCATTTCTCTTGTACAAAGTGCGGTCAACACATTAAAACTCGATCTGTAGTTGTTAACACGCCGCTAAACACAAAGAGCTGCAGCTTTAAGCGAATTCTGCTCAGCACACTGTTAGGCTGGTCACTGTCACATTGTGAAGTTAATGTTAGCATGTCACAGAGATGCGCCGAGTCCTGTCTTAATGTAAAAGTTTGCAAAGCTAGGAAGAAACAGTCTAACCAATAAAGGCAACGTTCGGATGTGTCCTTCAGACCAATCAAACCTCGGACTAGATTCCACCAATCAAGGTTTTTAAGGTTAAGTTCGTTCTGCAACTGACGCCATTCGGGATCCGAGCGAAATCGCCGCTGCGTTTCTCCGTAGCGCTAACAAGAACCAAGATGGCGGACGCACAGTACCAGTTTCCTGGACGCCAGGCTCCTTCCAGCGGGCCACCAATAAGCGCCTCAGAGAGCGGGGAGGGAAATGGCGCCTGTGTTCATCTTCCAAAACAATCGTCGATTGGTCAAGAACAGCAAATGAAAAGAAGCCGAGTAATTGCCCCCACTTCCACCCACCACGGAGAACTTCCACACGAACACTTGTACGCGTAAAATATTTTAGGGTTTTACTCACTTTCTTTTTCGGATTCGAACTGAAGTCCGGCTCAACGTATTATTTATTTTATTTAGCAAGCAAAGGGAACAAGATGGCTGCTAGCTCAAACCGGAAAGAGATTAACGCAATGACGTATTTCAACATACGTTTTTTTTTTTCCAGAGGAAACACCGGCGGTTTCAGGACTTGAAACGAGAAAACATATTTGCAGAACAATAAAAAAAATCCAGTTTGACTGAATTAAATAAAACGAACAAGTGTGAAAATGTAGGAATGCACGTCTTCGTTTTCTCACAATATTATTACGTTCGAAAATAACTATTTATACAGATCATGTATAAACAAACACTCGAGTGTTTGTTTATACATGATCTGTATAAACAAATTGTATTTATCTTATTTTATTTATTTATCTTATTAACCATATATAATCTGAAAGAAAACGGATAAATAGAAAACATTTTATACAAAATTATTTAATACAGTATATATTTTTTTGTAATTTAACTTTGTAATTTAGACCCTATCTAAATTCCTATTTTCCGTCCCAATTTTTTATGGTGACGCTTATTCTCAACAATGCAAGAATGTTCTTTCAACTACAAAGAAAATGTAAATTATGTCATATCAGTCTCCCAATCTGCATTAAAGCATCAAATATACAAGAAACATTGTTTAAAGACCATTTCTTCACCTTCCTGTCTTTTTGGTTGATCATGACTGTTGAACTTTGCCTTTACAGGAATCTTTTGAAGCCGTTTTTCCACATAAAATAAATAATAATGCAATTTGATCCCGCAAAAAGGTTCATTGCAAATAAATGTTTATAAAATACAACAAATATATTCATCCCTCGAAGTTTTTTCATTCCTACCCTCACCTATGGTCATGAATATGAACTCGGTATAAGAACAAGAACGTTGATACAGGCGGTTCTTCTGCAGGGTAGCTGGACTCTCACTCAAAAGGGCGAGTTCTGTTATCTGGGAGAGACTCGGAGAAGAACTGCTGCTTCTCCACATCAAAAGGAGCCAGTTGAGGTGGTTCGGACATATGGTAAGGATGCCCCCATGGCGCCTTCCTAGGAAGGAGACTGGGCACGACCGGCTGGAAAGAGGCTCAGGACACGCTGGAGACGACGTCTCTTGGTTGGCCTGGGAACACCTTGGAGTCCACCCAGAAGAGCTGGAATGAGATGGCTGTGGAAAGAGATGTCTGGGCCTCCCTGCTCAAGCTGCTACCCCCGCGACCCGACTTCTGAACAAGCCGAGATCATGGATGAACAATGATTTTTAAATTTTTAACTTGGAACTGTGTAAGTTCTCTTTCAACAACCTACTTTTTTTTTTACATAAAAATTTTGCTCACAAAGTTCCATAAACAAAAAAACACAGATTACATTTACCAGTAGATTTATTTCCCCAGACATGTTCTTCTGCACTGTGAACAAATCTTTGTTTAAACACATCGACAAATGTCTGCAATAAAAACTTAATACACAAGACGTGAAAACAAATGTTAGACTAGAACAGCTAACGATTATTACAGCTCTACTAAAAATGATTTCTAATTTCTAATTTACCGTAGATAGGAAAAGTAAGAAATGCAACACTTATGCTTTAAAACTTGCAAACACGAACACAGGCATAAGCTTTTGAAAAACAAAAAAAAACTACAGCAAATCACCTACAACAAACATCACCTTTCTTTTCCACTTCAAAAAAAAAAATGCATTTAAAAGTGAAATTCTCATCAAAAAACAACCATTTTTATTTTACAGATTCATCTTGAAAATGATTATTTTCTTGTCACAAGTTCCAGGAGAGTACTGGTGATCTTGTCCAGGTTGTTGGAGTAGCGAGAATCTCTGCTCTTCTGCTCCGTTTGGAGCGGAGCTGCAGAGGAGTGAGGCTCAAAGAACTGTCCCTCGGAAGGCTGGTAGTCTTGAGGGTGCATGGATTCTTGAAACCTTTCAGGATAATAAGATGGTTGATCTAAAGGAAACGAGATGAATATTGTTAGTAACCAAAAACGGTCTTTTGCAGCGAAGAAAGTACACATTTAAAATGCACTCACTAATCAAAGTAACCTCTCTCAATCAAATTTAGGTGACGATCTCAGCCAAACAAAGAGGTATTTTACCAATGTTTTTCAGATCTGAGACCTACTGTCACTAAATGAGGGTGAGATGAGAGATGCTTGATAAGAAAGCTCTCCCGATCACTGAATCTACACACTGCACAGATATGGTCATCAGAATGAGACTGTTGAAGAAATTTTATGTACCGGTACCCGGTATATGTCCAGTACTGTTTAATTAGGACTGAATGAATGCTTGTGAATGAAAGGCACTATGAACCTAAAACATGGTTATATTACCCTGCATATTTTAAAGGGGACCACAGATGCAAAATTCACTTTTTAATGTTTTTTTTACTCAACTTTGGGTATTTACTTCATAAAAAAACAGTCCTTGTGCCAAAAAAATGCACCCAGTGGTTTATTTACTCTAAGTAGATTTATTTATTTTTGATAAATACACCAGGATTCACACTTCCTGCAGTTATTGACGTCACAGGCCGTAGCCAATCACCTCAAACCTGAGTCCAGCCCCTCACCTAGCAACCCCTGGTTAGGCTCAACCCACTTCTGTATTAAACACATGACTGTTGTTTTTCATGATTTCATCTCATCTTTTGTTTATATGTTCTTAATTTCATGTGTACAGCACTTTGTTGCAGCTGTGTTTTTTTAAATGGCTTTATAAATAAAGTATAATTGTTATTTTTATATTTTAGTTCAATTTTTAGTGTATTTGCGATCGCTCCCAACGCGCAGCCGTCAAAAATTAAACGAGCGGACCCCCGGCGTAGGGACCAGCGGCAACGGGACCCTCTTCTGGCGGATGGAGCGGAGCTTCAATTGTACAGCCTCGCTGCTGCCCTCGCAGCAGCCTCGCAGCAGCGAGGACCTTCTCCTTACTGATTAATTTACGGGAGACACTTGGTGAACTTTGTTGTCTTGACTGGAACAGCGATAACTCCCAAAATCTCCGCGTGCAACGAGCGGAGCTGGCGAACACCGGAAGAGGAACAAGCTAACATTAGCTTCGGATTCGGGTGGTCTCATGCTAAAAGGAGCAGCTAATTGCGGCGCGCTCAGACGGGTTTCGGTAAGTTATCTTTAGGGATGTCCCGATCCGATCACGTGATCGGAAACCGAGTCCCGATCACGTGATTTCAGACTCGACTCAAATCGGGCGTTACACACCGATCAGGGATCGGATATATATGTGTATATTTATTCTAAACACAAACGGGAATATTATATTAACTGTATGTTGAGTTACAGAGTCAAATTGTCTCGGAACAAAACATGCACAATAGTTTTGCAGCAGTGCCTACCGTAAAGCAGTGCCTGCCGTAAAGCGGTGACTGTCGTAAAAAAGAAGCGGAACGCGGCATTAACTTGAAGTGGAGGCAGCGATGTCTGTCGTGTGGAGATATTTTAAAGTGGATGACAAATGGAAAGTTCGTATTTCAAGAGGAGGTAAGGAAAAGGCTGCATTTAACACAACAAACCTGATTAGGCACATCAGAAACAAACACCCGACACAATACACAGAGTTTAACCAGACAACGCAGCCGAAGACGAGCCAGCTCACGCTGCAAGAGACTTTATAATTTATATTTATCTCATAAAGAAAAACATACACTTCCTTCTGTGAAGCCACAGGAGGAGAGTTAAGGAGTGCTGTTCAGAAAAGCATGTTACTAGCCTTATTTTATAAAACTGACACTTTAGTTTATTTGTTTACATGCCTGCTCAGGTTCTTGTTCTGGCCAGGTTCTGGTCAGGTTCTGGTCAGGTTGTGGTCATGTCCTGGTCAGGTTGTGGTCAGGTTGTGGTCAGGTTCTGGCCAGGTTCTGGTCAGGTTTTGGCCAGGTTGTGGTCATGTCCTGGTCAGGTTGTGGTCATGTCCTGGTCAGGTTGTGGTCAGGTTCTGGTCATGTTCTGGTCATGTTCTGGTCATGTTCTGGTCATGTTCTGGTCATGTTCTGGTCATGTTCTGGTCAGGTTCTGGTCAGGTTCTGGTCATGTTCTGGTATTTTAAGTTGAGCTGCTTATTTTAAATTAGACATTTTTATTTCATATTGTTGCACTAAACTTCAATGTGAAGAATTTTATTTTAAATCTTATTACTTGATTGTTCAATCTACCTCACAGAAGTACTCTGTTAAATGTTAAGGTAAATAAAATAAAAATTAAGGGACATCTGGACGTGTTTCTTTTTTTTCCCTTCATTTTAAAAATGTATTTTAGAAGTATCGGATCGGGACTCGGTATCGGCCAATTCCTAAAATTAAAGGACTCTGACTCGGACTCGGGGCCAGAAAAACCTGATCGGGACATCCCTAGTTATCTTAAGCTAGCACTAACAGTAAGTCAAATGAGTAATAAAAAAAGAGCTAATTTTAAAACAACAACACATTACAGATACTGGCTGTTACAGAGGGCGTAAACAGATCGTTGAAGGGCGTGGACTTCAAGAAACCGGTCGTTCAAAACGAAAGTTAAAAATGGCAGAATTAAAAAGGGTATAATTAATTATCTAAGAATTATTTTGTGTATTAAAATGAATTAATATTGTCAAGATAGCACACAGACATAACATAAAAATTTTAAATACCTATATGTGGTCTCCTTTAAAGGGGACCACACATGCAAAATTCACTTTTTAATGTTTTTTTTACTCAACTTTGGGTATGTACTTCATAAAAAAACAGTCCTAAGGCCAAAGAAATGCACCCAGTGGTTTATTTACTCTAAGTAGATTTATTTGTCTGTGATAAAAACGGTTCGTTCCTCACTTCCTGCGGTTTGTGACGTCACAAACCGCAGCCAACCGCAGCCACAACCCACCACAACCTGAGTCCAGAGCCATATATATAGAGAGTTCCGACACGCTTTGATCTCGCCGACAGGCGGTCAATCGTTCCAAACTACGGCTATGGAAACCTTGTGGAGCTGCGCCCTCTGGCGGCGACGGAGCGCTACTGCAGGCAGCTTCAGACTGTAACCAGAGCCATAGAACAAATCGCCCCCTCCATGACCCACGTGACTTCCGCATTCCATTCTTACAATGGAACTCTATGGAAGTGTCGCAACTCTCACTTTATATGGCTCTGCCTGAGTCCAGCCCCTCACCTAGCAACCCCTGGTTAGGCTCAACCCACTTCTGTATTAAACACATGACTGTTGTTTTTCATGATTTCATCTCATCTTTTGTTTATATGTTCTTAATTTCATGTGTACAGCACTTTGTTGCAGCTGTGTTTTTTTAAATGGCTTTATAAATAAAGTATAATTGTTATTTTTATGTTTTAGTTCAATTTTTAGTGTATTTGCGATCGCTCCCAACGCGCAGCCGGTAAAAATTAAACGAGCAGACCCCCGGCGTAGGGACCGGCGGCAACGGGACCCTCTTCTGGCGGATGGAGCGGAGCTTCAACTGTACAGCCTCGCTGCAGCAGCAGCGAGGACCTTCTCCTTACGGATTAATTTACGGGAGACACTTGGTGAACTTTGTGTTGTCTTGACTGGAACAGCGATAACTCCCAAAATCGCCGCGTGCAACGAGCGGAGCTGGCGAACACCGGAAGAGGAACAAGCTAACATTAGCATCGGATTCGGGTGGTCTAATGCTAAAAGGAGCAGCAAATTGCGGCGCGCTCAGACGGGTTTCGGTAAGTTATCTTAAGCTAGCACTAACAGTAAGTCAAATGAGTAATAAAAAAAGAGCTAATTTTAAAACAACAACACATTACAGATACTGGCTGTTACAGAGGGCGTAAACAGATCTTTGAAGGGCGTGGACTTCAGAACTTGTATCAGAAACCGGTCGTTCAAAACGAAAGTTAAAAATGGCAGAATTAAAAAGGGTATA
Organism: Garcialebias charrua; assembly: GCA_038048925.1. NCBI lineage: Eukaryota > Metazoa > Chordata > Actinopteri > Cyprinodontiformes > Rivulidae > Garcialebias > Garcialebias charrua. The sequence continues at coordinate 34,000 of JBBPBX010010479.1, forward strand.
ATTGATTATCTAAGAATTATTTTGTGTATTAAAATGAATTAATATTGTCAAGATAGCACACAGACATAACATAAAAATTTTAAAGACCTATATGTGGTCCCCTTTAAGTGATGAACATTTACCACTTATAGCTTTCCATTTCAAGCACAGACTATAATAATTTATATTTTACAGCATTAGTCTCAATAAACACCCACAACGCACCTATCCATCAAGGTCAGGGGTCTGCAATCTGTGGCTCTGGAGCCACATCTGTCTCTTTAGTCGCTCATCTGTGGCCCTTTGAAGCTTTGACCAAAACTAACATGATACCGGTACTCTTATTTATGGTCTTATTTTTTTTCTGCGAGTTTTAGTTTTTTTTGGGGGTCAATTTTCTGTAAATTTGTGAAATACACTACTAGCACAAGGAGCAAGCAAAACTTGTTGATTACATTTAGCTACTTCATTTATCCAATCTCCAGGCGTACAGTGGGATCGTTCGCAAAAAAAAAAACAATTTGTCCAGCAAAATGACTTTTTCCTGCATACAGGGGGTCCCCGACTTACGAGCGCTCTTACTTACGAGGTTCCGGACTTACGAGCTCACTAACGAACAGTAAATTTGTAAAGAACATACAGAAAATACAGCACTTTTATGTGTTTTTAGATGAAAGTGTGTTAGCTAACCATTTGGAAACAAGTTTCTGAGCATGTTTATGAACTAGTATGAACGTTTGTGATGAAAAACGAGTGTTCGTAGTAGCGCTAGCATAAATTTTCCGACTTACGACCTAAAATCCGGACTTACGAGAAGACGTGTTTCGTGTTCCGACGTACGAGATTTTCGTGTTACGATAGTCGTAGGAACGGAACTCGCTCGTAAGTCGGGGACCCCTGTACTTAAATGTATGTTTTATTACTTCAAAGTGGTACTGCATACTTAATTTTAAGTCAGGGGGAAAAAAAAGACTGCCGAAACTCAGTATAAACAATATTTTTCCTACTCTTGGTCTTTCCTTTTATCCTAAAATGTAAAAAATATTTAAAAATGTAAAATATCATTATATATTTTTAGTTTTATAATGTCATCCTAACTTGCCAGAAAAGCCCTCCAACGACCTGTAAATGGCCTATGCGCCACCGGTTGATGAACAGGTTTTGCGGCTCCAGACATTTTATTTAGTGAGCGAAGTGGCAGAAATGGATCTTTCGATCAAAACGGTTGCAGACCCCTGGTTCAAATTTAGATGTGTTTTTGCTAATCTCTGATCAAGCTGAGTTCACGACAGTTCTTCTAGAAAGTTGTCGGATCAGGCCCACACAGGCAGTGGAACAGATTCTTCTCTTTTTGACACAAACTTCATTATAGAATGAATAAATCTATAAACTATGATTTCCTTCTGAACATGAGGGCATCATAGGCCATGTGTCTGGATGCAGACATTTAAAAAGGCACTGAGCATGCTGGTGATTACTACAACACCTGCACTGTAAAAAATAAACACTGCAAAATATCACATCATGCTGATGCTGATCTGTTTTCTTGTTGCTGTGTTCATCTGTGACCATCTGCTCATACAGACTCATGTTCGTGCTGCTGTTTATTCCCACTATATTAGGCTTAGTGTATTACTAGTTGATGTTTTTCTTAGTTAGTTCTAGATGTTATTACTGTTTTTCTCTTTCATTTGTTGTTGGATGTAACTGGGACCTCGTGTACATAATCTCGTTTTCATCACATGTACCACATGCGGTGCAAATGACAATAAAGACTCTCTGACTCTGACTCTGTAGAAGGAACATAACCCCTAGGATTTCCACATGTAGAAAGTCCTGCCAACATCTTGATCCCTTCTGTTTTCTGACTTCAAAACACTGACAGAAGTGGTGCATAATTTCCACTGTGGCAGCAGAGCTTTTAAAACTAAATTAAAACCCACCGCGTGAAGTTGTCCATCTTAGGCAAAGCTGCAAACTCTAAAGCAATCACTTCTGCAGCAGTTTCTCTTGATGCGTTTGATAACACGAGTCAGTAGCTATTACAGTTTGCCAAGATAAGAAGAAAGGTTTGAGTTCAGCTCAGGCTACAGCAGGTCAGCCCTGGCTTTTTGAAATACTTCCCGTAAATGGGCTGTTGAGTTTCATTCCTCTCAGCAATACTGTGAAATTTCACTAGTCATGTGTGTGAAAAGTGTGTCCCTTTCCTAATTTTTTTTTTCCACGTTTGTCACATTTACATGTTTTAGATCATCAAGCAAATGTAGTTTTTAAATGAATGTCTTTATAGTTAAAAGGGAAAATAAATCCTAAACTAAAAACACTTTTTCACACCACTGTATGCGTGTTCAGGCATTTCTTCTGTTTCGTGTTTAATCATGCCCACTGCAGGAAAATAAACAAGTTTTACCTTTGTGAAACTGACAAAAACAAAAACACTGAAAAGTATTGTGTGGAAAATTTAAGGCCACCCTTTATGCTTTTTGCAAGTAGCAGCAGCCAAGAGCTTCTGAACAAATGTGCTTCATTAACTGATCAACAATAAAAAAAATGCTGCATGGACAGAAATCGGTTGAGGACAGGTAACAACGTTTTAAAACATCGTTATACTTGTGAAGCAAGAATAATTGTCTTTGCTGAAAGTTATGTGTTGAACAGGAGGGGGCGTACCTACAGGTTGAAGAGCAGATCTCACTCCCTACAGTAATACAACAATCATGTCATGGGTGGTTTTATTCATTTCTTCACAGATTATAACTTTCTTCACATAACCATCTTGCCATTAGTGGCCACTAACTGTTCACATAAATATAATATAATATGAATGTTAACGGACCGCAACACATCATTATACAAAAACAACAAACATTCAGCTCCTCGTGGCTGCACATAACCACAGGAAATGGTCTCACAAAAAACTAACTTTCTTAACAGATTTAAAATCTTTACTTGAACGCAAAACCTTCAGACGGGACTTGGTGTTGCTTTTTCTGTGCTCGTATCCGAGGCACATAGAAACAGAATTACATGGGCGTTTCACCCATTGTGGTCCCCCTCTGCAGCATAAAACATTAAACAAACAAAACAAAAAGATACCTTTTTGATTCACAATAAAATTAAATGCTTTTGTAAAAATAAAAAAATAAAAAACTTCAGGACAACCAAATAAAATGTACACAAATCATTTATCCGTTAAGACCTAATTTCTCTGAACAACAAACTGCTCACTGATCATGTAATGTCAAGTTCAGGACGGGGATTTTTTATTAAGGTACTTGAACTTAATATTCAGAGTATTAATATAAAACAGTGAAAGATGCTGTTCAGTTGCTCTAACAGCATCTTCAAAGTTCCACAAAACCAGGTACTGTATTCGTAAGGGTAAATATTAAATGTACGAGCTGTCAGCTGAAGAAAAACAAGCGTACCGCACACAGCACATACTCCCGTCGACAAACTTCTTTTTCTTCTTTCGGCTTTTCACTTTTCAGGGGTCTCCACAGCGAGTCATCCTCCTGTTCTCTGCATCCTCTGTCCTCACTCCAACTACCTTCATGTCCTCTCTAACTGCATCCATATATCTCCTCTTTGGCCTCCCTCGTTGTCTTTTTCCTGGCAACTCCCATCGACAAACTATTATACAGCAACACAGAAATCTATAGCAACGGCCCTGACAAGTAAAGACCTCATATAATCTTTCACTTTGATTTGCGACCTTGACCTTGAAGCTGAGGTCATGAAAAGTTATGCAACCCTGTTTTCGTGGTGAGGCGTGTGTATCAAGTGTCATTAAATTATCTGACTTGAATAGATAAAAATTATGAACTGGACAAGAGAAAGTTTACATACAAATGTAAAGATGCAGACTATGCTAAATTATATACCAGTGTTTCCCCTACCATTATATAAGCGTGGCGCAACGCCCCGTCAACAGAACCGAGCGCCCCGTCTACCGAACCCCACCCCACTCCAATCACCTGTCGGCACTGACGTAATGCTAAACTAGCAGCTCGTAATGCAGGTGCACTAGCTAAAAACCTAAAGGCAGCCTCTTCCCTCATGCTGAACCCTCACGCTGACACACGAAAAATGTCGGTACAAACAGCGCACGTCTCATGTTTGTCTGTCTCACCCTCCCCACCCAAAAAAATTTAAAATTAAAAAACCGTCTGTACAGGCAGCATGCGGCTGAGATGTGTGTTTCTCTCTCCTCTGCCCTGCTCCAAAACTATCGGTACAAACAGCGCGCAAGTTTATGTCTGTGTC
>JBBPBX010010479.1:45679-57802 GCA_038048925.1 Garcialebias charrua
AAAAAATACATTCATAATGTTTTACCACATATCTCTGACGATGTTTTCGTCCAATCACGTGGCAGATCATTTCCACAATCGCTCCAGACAGATTACATAACCTGCAATTGTACTTGGGGCCAAGTAGTGGCTCAAGAGATGGCATCTCTTCTAAAAAATTTAAACCTAAGACAAAAGTTGAAAAAAAATTAAAAGATGACTTAATCATAAAGACTGCAATGATGACTGTCAAATGTCTGAACAAAAGTATTTACCAATGATGGGTTCATCGAGATTTAAGTATTCCAGATACTCCAAAATGTCTTTAAACTTGGGTACAACGTGTTGTCGGGCAACCTTGCCTACAAATAAAAGTATTAGTGAGTGAAACAGAACAAAGGAGGGTGATGGTGGTGCAAAGCAGCATTGCACTTGTTTTTTTTTTTCCTTCCCCAAAATCACAGCAATCTTTGGATGAACTACTGTACATGTTGTGAGGCATTTCCGACAAAATACATTTTTAAAAAGGAAAGTAACTTGTTGGAAACAAAGTTTTTTGTTTGTTTGTTTTATTTAAAGAAGTATATATAAACTCAAATATTTCTTCTCATAGTGCAGGTTAGAAAACATGCACAGGAATTGTTTAACCACTTCAGGAGTTTCTTCAATATACGGTACATAAATATCCAAATAATAATCTCAGTGAAGATCACAAATGTCACTTCTGTTGTGAACCCATTTAGCATCATTTAAGCTGTACAGACAAGAAAGCTAAAACGTACAGCTTAAATGATGCTAAATGGCTTTATTGGAGGTTGTTTGTAAGCTACCGGTAGTTAACTATAACCAGCTCTGTGGTGTGAGTGGGAATGCCTAGAGAAGTACCAGTAATTATGGTATTGCTCCAATCCTTGGAAGTAAAGTTGTATTAGGGGCCATCTTTGAGTGGAAAAAAATGGTTTTGTTCAGATTCATTCATTCAACCTTTATTTAGACAGGTTAATCCCATTGAGCCTCGAGGACTCATTCAGATAAAGTCTTAATATTTTGTGAGATTACTGGTGGCTTAAATAATTAGGGGAAGGGGGACAACGGAGCAGAATGGTCTAGAAAAGGATAGCTGTAATGAAATGAGGCAGTTTCTCATTGGTGTTAGCTCTTCAACCCAATGACTGTGTCCATCTTTCAGTGTTTAAGAGCTGCTTCACCTCAGTGGTCTCATAGCTGTGGTTCAAAACATCTCAAATGAGACAAATGATTTTTTTTGTTTTTTCCTTCTTTACAGGTACATGACTTCCTGTCCAGGAACATTTCAGAACTGAAATGTTTTCTCAGATTTTACAAGCTGGACTTACAAATTACAAATAATTTTTCAATTTATTAATAAAATAAACATAATGAAAATATTTTGTTTTTCTTTATATTGGATACTTTGATAAAGCAATATAGCCCTTCAAATCACCTTCCAGAACCTGTTTGCAGGACCTGTCAATTTTTCCTGAAGGCCATGCAGCTGGGGAACCATACCGATTTATGCAACTTGTGCATCTCACATGCACAATCTCCATGGCAGCCATCCCAGCAATACCCATGAGCAACACAAAAACACTCCAAGTAAAAAACATAGGGTGAAGTGGTTGAGCTTCCAACAGTTCCTCTCCACTTCCATCACTGTCCCATGGCTTAGCTTGCGTTATGCAGCAAGTTTCTGCATCTTTGTCCATATGAAAAGAGGCCAGTTTGTTCAGCTCAACAACTGAGCCAGTGACGTTGCTGTGAGGACAGGTCAAGAGTGCAAAAACAAAACTAAAAGAACCTCATATTTCATGCTGTGTGTACTTGCAGCTATAAAAAAAAATCCATTGTCGCAAAATGGATGGACAATTGCAAGAAAAAGTGACTAACATTGTTCTGTACAGGTTAGTACAAGACATGCTCAGTTTACAGCATAGCTGCTGAATGCTAGCCCAGACAACATCCCGGGGAAGGTGCTGAAAGACTGTGCCAATCAGCTCTGAGAGGTGCTGGCCAACATCTTTAACTCCTCCCTCACCCTGGCAACAGTTCCCACCTGACTGAAGACCGCCATCCCAGTCCCAAAGAGCTCTATAGTGACTGGTCTAAATTACTATCGGCCAGTAGCCCTCACCCAGATAGTCGCTAAAGGCTTCGAAAGACTGGTCATGAACCACATCAAAACAACCATCAACATCAGCAAAGACCCTCACCAGTACGCATACCGCGAGAATCTATCAACAAAGGACACCATTTCCTCTTTGGTCCACACTGCTCTCACCCACCTGGAGAAGGACTCCTACGTCCATATGCTCTTTGTGGACTTCACGTCTGCCTTCAATACCATGATCCCCCAGACCCCGATAGACAAACTACTCACGACTAAGTCCTTCCATTTGCCACTGGATCCTGGAATTCTTAACAAACAGACCGCAGTCTGTGAAGATCCACAACTTCTCCTCCTTCACCATAACCCTCAGCACCAGCTCCCCTCAGGGCTGTGTGCTGAGCCCTCTTCTGTTTGCTCTGCTCACGTATGACTGCGCACCTACCAATCCAGGCTGTCATACTGTAAAGTTTGCAGACGATACAGCGGTGGTTGGATGCATCACAAACAATGAGTCCAGTTACAGGCAGGAAGTGAAACACCTGGAGAGCTGGTGGAAGAACAACCTTCACATCAATGTGAAGAAGACAAAGGAGATGGTCGTGGACTTCAGACCGGGACACCGAGAACGGTGAGCAATGTCCATGGACGCTCACGAGGGCACTGTAAGAGTTCTGATAAGGATGGAATAATCAGCCAGCTAACTCCCATGAAATCCGTAAACATTCTCGAGGTATGTCGGGGAATGGCCAAGGTCAACGCTAATGAGAATCCAAGAGTCCTTAATTTATAACAGAATGTTTATTCAGCTGGTTCACTCTTGTTGACAGAGTTCCCCGATGGGCAGGGTTGAGCATCAATATTACTGTGTAATCGCTGTGAAATAATCACTGTAATGCCACTTGATTGTTGATATATGCTGCTGATTATCCATGCTGCTGATATATTCATACTGTGTTCGTTTGTACTCATCTATTCAGACACTCATGTTCGTGCTGCTGTTCATATAGTTTTTGTATTGTGCTTAGTGTATTTTTAGTTTAACCTTTTTATTAGTTCATATCTTCCTCTCCAAGGTTTTTAATGACATCTTATCCACAGACACTGGTGACTCTGTGCTGCTTGTCCTATTGGACCTTCCATCCGCTTTCGACACCATCGACCATGAGATCATCATTGCTAGGTTGGAGCAGTGGGTGGGCATCACAGGGTCAGCCCTCAATTGGTTCAGATCCTACCTCTCTGACAGGTCCTTTTGTGTTTCCATCAACGATTTTAGTTCTGCTGTGGCGGCACTTAAATGGGGGGTTCTGCAGGGGTCCATCCTGGGTCCTCTTCTATTCTCCTTATACCTACTGCCACTTGGTGCTATTTTCTGGAAACACAACATACCTTTTCACTTCTACGTCGATGACCGTCAAATTTACTTTCCCCTAAGGCACAATGGTACATGCTCTATTCAACCTCTGCTCGACTGCCTGGCTGACACCAGGGACTGGATGGCTTTAAATTTCTTAAGTTTCAATGAAAAGAAGTCTGAAGCCATGTTGTTCCCTCCCACTGACACAATCTCGAACCACTGCATCGACCTTTCTGCTCTAGCCCTGTCTGAAATACAAAGTCACAAATCTGGGAGTGATAATGGACCCTTCCATGAAACTCAACAGCCATGTAAATATGATCGTTAAATCCTGTTTTTTTCCAGCTGAGGCGACTGTCTAAGCCAGGGGTGTCAAACGTGCGGCCCGCGGGCCAAAACCGGCCCGCCAGGTGGTTTAGTCCGCCCGAGGATAAATCTGAATTANGACATGGAGGAGGACGACCCTGTGGAGAACCCCCAAGAGAGAACAGCCAAAATCATTTAAAGAAGTTCATTTCTACGTTTCACTTGAAAGAAACAAAAGAGCTGGTTTTCCACCAAGATCAGAGAAGGGTTCTTTAACTGGTTCTTTAACTGGTTCTTTAACTGGTTCTTTAACTGGTTCTTTAACTGGTTCTTTAACTGAGTTTTTATTAACAATAAGCATCCACACTGCATTTTGGCAGGAAATGTAATTTCTCTAGTTGATATTAATGTGGTTGTTTAGTGTTCTCTTAATAAATACGATGTATGAAACACTAAGAAGACCGTTTCTCTAACTGGTTCTGATTCTGTAAACGGGCTGAAGATGTTCAAACCAGAGGACATGAAGTGATGACATCAGAGCCGCTGTGACCACAAACCACAGCCGTCCCAGTGACAGAGAGGAATCAGCAGGGAGCCACACCATGATGGACAGACTGACAAACACACGCAGACACAAAAAACACTTTACCATGCAGAAAATTACCCACAATGCAGAGCGGCCTCTCTGAATCCTCAAGAGTCTCATCAAAACCCAACTCAAACTAAATATTTATCCTCGACCGGCTCTGAGTTTGGATGTTTGCTTCTTGTTTTTCTGATTCTGCTGCGTCCAAAAGAAAAGTCCAGTGAAACCCAGCGGGCCGAGGTCAGCGCCGCGAGCCGCCGGGCTCGCTGCTGTTTTCACTGAAAATGCTTTTCAGGCCTGCAGGAACAGACCGGGAGGCGGCCGCCTCAAACCGACAACCAGAACCCGTCTGGCCCAGATGTTGTTTTAAAGATGAGAGCGGCTCCGACGGCAGGAGGCCACCAGGACTGGACTCAGAGTTTAACATGGCTTTCACGAGACAAGACTAATGCTCCAGTCACTTCATTACAATTATTATTATTTAGAACAGTAACAGAGTGAAGACTGAAATAACTAACAGACGTTTTACATTTAAAATAACAATCTGACCATTTCTAAACTTGTTTAGTTTAGATTTATTAATCTACAGGGCGACCTGAAGCACCAGTGGGACTGTTTAGTCTCGTTCACACTAAAAATGGCAAAAATCAGATGTTTGTTTTTCTTTTTTAAATCAGATCTTCATGTGAGTCTGAACGGGACAAACTGGATTTGTTCAAAGCAGAGCCAGATCACTTTCGTGTGTGGTTCTGGATCAGATCCATATCTGCTGTTTTTTTAACGCGAGCTCCGTCTGAACGCTCGTTTCATCGACGCCATCAAAGCGCGAGAGGCGTCGTGATTCTGGAGGTGAGAAGATCATCGTGGCAGATCACTCGGTTCTGATTCTGCAACGACTTGAGAACTGCTCCACGTGCTGACACGAAGCGTCCACTTCTGTGAACATCTGGATCGTTCACACTGGACTGAAAACAACAATCAGAACTGATCATGACGAGGACCGTGAAGGCAGAGACCATTAGAGGCCTGTAAAAACGTCATATCTGGGTTTATTTTTCATCAAAATATTTTTACGCCAGCAGCAGGAACAGGATCCTGAAGATAAATTAATACAACGTATAATTTAACAGTAATCCACTCAGTTAAAACAATTAACTTCTTATGTTGGAGTCGTCCTCCTCACACCCGGGCCATCGTGGACGGGACAATTCTGTCTGAGCCCTGTGGTTTGGGGTCTTTATATATTTGAGATTTTTATTAATGAAAAGTGTGGTATAAATTGAATTTATTATTACAGTATTATTATTTGTTCTGGTCCATCTTGTTCAGACTTAAAACATAAAGACTGAGTTTAGTTTGAGCTCCTCCTGTTTTAAATAATAGTTTGGTTTAAAGTCTGTGTTTTAGAGATTTCAATGTGTTTTCTGTAAAATCCATTTTTCATTCCTACCTTTATCAACTTGTCTTCTCTCAGTTTTTGTTCCGTTCAGTCTTTACATCTTTTCCTTCCTTGGATTGTTTCTCTCATTTCCCTCCATTTTCTTTCTTTTGTTTTATTTAAAAAGTTTTTATTTTTATTTTAACGGTCCAGTTTGTTTCGTTTGTTTGTTTGTTTGTTTGTCATATGCAGGTTAACACAATAATAATAATAATAATAATCATTTTGTTTAAAAGCGCCTTTCAGGACACCCAAGGACACTTAACAAACCAATACAGTTCAAACATTATCAGTGACAAATTGAAATATAAAATACATAAAGATTATAAAATGCAAAATAATAAAAATACATTTAGTAAAGTTAATGATAAGCTAGTCTAAAGAGATGTGTTTTCAGGGCAGTCTTGAACAGAGAAAGGGAGGTGGTGTTTTGAAGGTCTGGCGGTAGAACGTTCCAGAGGTGAGGGGCAGAGCAGGTGAAGGCCCTGCTCCCCATGGTGTTAACAAGATCAACAATGTGATGAAACGCTCAGGAGGAGAAGAACTGAAATATAAACACTAAAGCACGCAATAATGGTACAGAATAAAGAAACAAAAAGTGAAAAAGAAATATAATATTTACAACAGGGGTGTTCAGACTTTTTCAGCATGTGAGCTACTTTTGAAATGATCAAGTCAAAGTGATCTACCTACTATAAGGCCTCGTTTACACGAGAACAACCTGTGGAAACATTAGTGATTTTTCAACGTTTATTGGGGGTAATAAACAAAAAATAAACTGGTTTACATGACAAATGCTGTAGTTTCTATGTCAGTCGGGTTGCCAGATAAGAAATTATGAACTATAGTTCTGTGGCTTTAAAATGATAGTACTGTATTTTGACCTAAACTGTCATGTGTGCTGAGTAAAGATGTTATAAGATTAAATTCAATCCAGTTAATTTATATAGCGTCAATTCACAAAAGAAGTCATCTCAGGGCACTGAACAGAAACATTTATACAAAATAATAATTTAACAGAAACATTCATAGATAAAATAATAATTTAACACTATTTGTCTGAGGAGCAGACTGCTTTGAATTTAACTCCATTGCAGAACTCTCATCTTGAGCAAGATGAAGTTTGTGTTGTGTTTCTTGAACATGCACAGAAAAGGAGGTGGTAAATAAGGCTTTTTTTAAATTTATCTGGCAACCCTGGGCTCAGCTGTATTCATTGTGCATGCAGCGACTGCATGATCACAGTTACGTCCAAACTGGTGAATAACGTCTCTTTGGACCCTGGATTTTATTAGTTTTGCTCCTGCATGCTGAAAAAGTGTGAGTAGCAGAAAAACACTCAGCTCTCTGACATTATTTAAATCTGTTGTTAGTGCAGAAAAACCTTGGACTGCAGCCGATTGTATGTGTAAGTAAGTAAGTAAACTTTATTTATATAGCACCTTTCACAGATATAAAATCACAAAGTGCTAATGGTAAATGGAGCTTATTTATATAGCGCTTTCCAGCCCCCTGTGAGGAGCCCCAAAGCGCTTTACAATACCAGCCATCCACCCATTCATTCAGACATTCATACACCGGTAGTGGTAGCCTGCCTTGCAAGGCGCCATCCAGACCTACCGGGAGCAACTCGGGGTTAAGTGTCTTGCCCAGGGACACAACGACACATGGTGGGCGGATGCGGGATTCGAACCTCCAACCTTCCGATCAGGGGTCGACTGCCATTACCACTACACCACGGCCATGACCGAAAGAACAAGATCTCGGATACAAGCGGCTGAAATGAGTTTTCTCCGCAGGGTGGCTGGACTCTCCCTTAGAGATAGGGTGAGAAGCTCAGTCATCCGGGAGGGACTCGGAGTAGAGCCGCTGCTTCTCCACATCGAGAGGAGCCAGTTGAGGTGGCTCGGGCATCTGGTTAGGATGCCTCCTGGACGCCTCCCTGGTGAGGTGTTCCGGGCATGTCCCACCGGGAGGAGACCCAGAGGAAGACCCAGGACGCGCTGGAGGGACTATGTTTCTCGGCTGGCCTGGGAACGCCTTGGGATTCCCCCAGAGGAGCTGCTCCAAGTGGCTGGGGAGAGGGAAGTCTGGGCCTCCCTACTTAGGCTGCTACCCCCGCGACCCGACCCCGGATAAGCGGAAGAAGATGGATGGATGGATGGATATGATGTAAGGTAGTGACGTTACCTGATTATCCATGCTGATGTATTCATACCCGTCTACTCACCACAGACTCATGTTCGGGCTGCTGTTTAAAACACTGTATTATTTACATTATTCGTGCATATCCTAGTGTATATCTTAGATCCTTATATAATGTTTCTGTTTATACAGGTAGTCCTCGACTTACGACGCCCCCCGACTTACGACGTTTCGGATTTACAAATATACATCTCATTAAAAAAATATATATATATATTTTTTTTATGAATAAATAAAATGTACAGTACTGTACAGTCGCCAAGCACTTAGCCTATCCTAACACAGTTAAGGAGTGAGTAGAATTGTCTCCCTCCTCCCTAGCAGGCTTCAATCACATAAAGGGAGCTGGCTCCCTTTTAGAGCTGCACGATTAATCGCATTTGCGATTCCAAAAAAGCTAAGTCTGGTCCTCTGGACATTCAAAAAACAAAAAAACAAAACAAAGCAAAAAATTGTAGAAACGTTCCGTCTTTCGTCCGAAAGACTTCCTCAGTCTGAGGTGCTGGGTTCAGCTCAGTCTTATAAATAGCACCCTCTCACAGTGTTACACAACCAGTTGGCTGATGATTGTGTTACACAACCAGTGTGGTTGTGTAACACTGTGAGAGGGTGCNAGTCTTTCGGACGAAAGACGAAACGTTTCTACAATTTTTTGCTTTGTTTTGTTTTTTTGTTTTTTGAATGTCCAGAGGACCAGACTTAGCTTTTTTGGATTTTTCTACCTGGATTATTGAGCATGCATCAGCGCATTTGCGATTATCTCGCAATATGTTAAAACGCGATTCACTAATCGCACGGGCTGCGATTTGACTGGTCACATGACTTGGGAGTGAGCCGAGCCGAGCGGAGCAACCGAGCAGGCAGGGAGGGGGAGACGTCAACACCGCACGCTCCAACACAGGCTCGACAGAAGTCATAAAAGTTAAAAATTCAGGTAAGTTAGTCCATGTAAACGTGTATCTGATGAGACCACGGGAGATAAACAGAGCGCGAGCTGGTCATGTGACCGGGCCTGTTGTTGACGCTGCCCTGTTAGCAGCTAGCTCAACAAGCTAACGTTCTGCGTGAAAAAGCGCATTCATTATCTGATTTTTTTTTTTTAAACAGTTTTGTCGTTAGTGATACGAATTAATACAGAACCAGTAACACACACGTTTTGCGCAAGCTGTTTTTTTTTAAACTAGCGGTGTTTAATGTTGTTATCTTAGCTTTAGCATAGCTATTTAGATGAGGTGATGCACTTTCTCATTACGTGTACCTATTACCAAACCTGGTCGTGATGTCACAACTATTATACTATCCTTTTTATTGTCTGTTTTAAATAAAATGTTAATTATTATGTTCAGTAATGTGAAGCTATTTAGTCATCACGTTTTGCATTCACTTAACGTTGACAAACTGGGAAAAGCTAAAACCTGTACATTGTTTTTAACTAACAACGTGAGAAGATTTTTCTGGTCCTCAATTTTTGCACGAGTGAGAGGTGAGGATGTGAATGTGTGTATTTATTTATTTTATTTTGTATTACAGGACATGACAGAGTGTCTCTCCCACAGTTGGAAAGAAGAGCAGCAATGACTGAAGAGGGAGCTCAAACTTTCTGGACACAGCCTCATCACTGAATGTCCAACAAGATGGGGATCCAAAGAAATGAAGTGCTAGAGCAGCTCAAAGCCATTTCTCAGGTGCTGTCAGGTGACCGTTATGCACGCTCCCTTATAATAACCTGACAGGATTTTGTGTTGGAGTGTGTTCACAAGGCTCTGCATCCTGCTGTTACTCACGGACTAGGTTTACATTATTGTTCCAAGAGTTTTTTATTTTTAACTTTACATCTAAAACATTTAATAAGAACAGATACTAGTTTATTTTGTGTTCACTGAGTTTGAATTCCCAGAACGAGTTGGTTAAAGCAGATTCTCTTTGTTTTTTGCACTTTATTTTTTATGATGTTACTGGCTGGAAAGCAGTAAGTTAAAAAAATTATATCTAAATTTTTTATATTTATTTATTAACTGTCATGTGAAGTTCAGACAGTAGTTAGGAAGTTCACTTAACTTGTATACTATTGTGTTTATGAAACAAGAAAAAATAGAAATGGTGAAAAGAAAAGTCATACATTTGCTTGCTTTATTTAATCTCTACTTTAAATAAATCTGACATTGTTTATTATAAAACAGATTGATTTATTGCTTCTGTTTGTTGAAAAATACTTGAGAAGGTATTAAAAAAATAATCGCATTTTAAATCGCAATTTATAGAAAAAAAAAATCGCAATTAGATTATTTTCCAAAATCGTTCAGCCCTACTCCCTTTATGTGAAAGGGAAACAATTCAACTCACTCCTTCATCTTTAAAAACTGTGTTAGGATAGGCTAAGTGCTTGGTGACTGTACAGTACTGCACATCTATTTATAAATAAATAAATAAATAAATAAATAAATAGTTTTTTTTTGTTTTTGTGATCCTACTTACAAATTTTCGACTTACCAACGGCCCGTAGGCACAGAACTCGCTCGTAAGATGATCTTAGCTGATATTGTTATTGATTTTAATTGTTTTATTATTTGTTTTATTGACATTTAATTCTGTTGCTCCTTGTAGCACTTTGAGATTTTCATTAATGAAAAGTGCGTTATAAATTGAATTCATTATTATTATTATTATTAAGTCGGGGACTACCTGTACTTGTTTTTGTTGCTATTTTTGAGTGTAACTCTGAGTACACAGTTGTTCCACCTCATGTACCACAAATGATGCGAATGACAACAAAGAAACTTGAACCTACATGATGCAGCCACATAGTGCAGCAGCAACAAGCAGTAGGTGTCCCAGCTGTGGCTTGGTGCAGTGTTGTTGTTAATCTGACAGCTGAGCGAGTCTATTCGTGTGTGATGGGAGAATCCTGCATCGTCTGCCTGAGGGTAGAAGTTCCTCTCTTCATTCTGAAACACGCTTTACGTCACCAACTTCTCTTTACCGTGGACGAGTTGAACGTGTAGTGGTTCTTCTCGACTTCAGACTTTAGGATTATAAATCAGAAATTGACAGGGCAAAATAAAGTGGTTTGTTCTGATCCTTAAAGTGTGGGTGACATCATCTTTATACTTTGCATATAGTGACACAACATAAATATCTTGTATCATTCAACTATGTTCGTTTTAGCAAACAAAATGATATATTAATGAAAATTCATTTCAAAGTGAGTTTAAAATTAAAAACCGTGTTTCTTCACGGGACATCCGACTACATGCGAATGCAACATCTGTGACGTAGGAAGAAGAACCTCATTTCGCAGCTGCCATGATGACGCATATTCATTCTCTGCCAGATCGCCTTTTTTTTGTATAACTTGAAAAATGCCGTTACGTTGTGTTGCATTTGGGTGTTCTAATATCATCAGTGAACAAGTGAGCCTTTTCACTTTCCCAAAATATGAAATACTTAGTCAAGAATGGAATAAATAAAGCTGCCCCCCCCCCACTCGGAGCTCCCTCGCTTCCTGAAAAGGTAAGACTCAAATAAATACGGGTGCAGATCTAAATTAGAACCTGCTGTTTCTTGTTCATCTAACTTTCTGCTACACAAACTGAAGACAAATCGCTCAAGTCTTCACTTAGATTGATAAATTTGTCGTTTATTTATTGTCCGCCATGAATATGTAAAAGGGGCGTTCTAAAGACGTTCTCCCTCCTACGTCACAGATGTTTTATTCGCGTGTCCCGTGAAAAAACACGATTTTTAATTTTAAACTCACTTTGAAAGGAATTTTCATTAATATATCATTTTGTTTGCAAAAACGAACATAGTTGAATGATTCAAGATATTTATTTTGTGTCACTACTGTACTGTATATGCAAAGTTAAAAGATGATGTCACAGACACTTTAAAGCAAACCTCACCTTGAAGAAACCATGCAGGTCTCTCTCGTAAATGAGTCCTCGTGACTCAGTGAGACTAACCTGTATAAATAAAGGTCGAATGAATTCAGACTTAAAGAAAAACCCAGGAGAACTGTAAAACCCTTTCACGAGCGCTCCTGGTGTTTGCTCACGGAGCTGAAGGAGTTAACAATTCTTCTTCTGTAAACTCGAACTCGAATCAACTCGTCTGGACGTTAAATACTG
>JBBPBX010010480.1:29726-42924 GCA_038048925.1 Garcialebias charrua
CTTCTTTCTGCCTTTTTTAGCTACTTTCTGAAGTTTTTGTTGTTGCTAATTTCTGCCTTTTTTTGTAGATAATTTCCACCTTTTGGTGCACATTATCTTCTCTTCTACTTTTTTTGTGCTAATTTCTGCTTTTTTCAGCCTAATTGGGCACAGTTATGCTCTCTCCACTTTCATTTGGTAATTTAGGCTTCTTTCTGTGTCTTCTTTCTGTCCTTCTGCTAAGAATCGGAGCGGATTTACCACAGGGCACAGCTGATATCAGCAACGAACTCAAATCAGAGCTCGGAAGATTGGAGCTGTTAAGAACATCTTTCTGGAAGCAGATGCGCTCCGGTTCACGCTCCAGGGGAAAGAAAAGGAAGCGGTGCTCCCGAGGAAAGAAGCGGGGCTGCCGAGCAGGAATTATGACGAGACTGCGGGCAGACGCTAAAACCGGGAGACCCCCGATGCCGGCTCTTTTTCTGTCCAACGTCCGCTCGCTGGACAACAAAATGGATCTACTTCGTTTGAGAGTGACCACGTCGGAGGAAATGAGGAGGTGCTCTGTGCTCTGCCTCACGGAAACGTGGATCTCTGAGGATACACCGGACTCTGTTTATGAGCTGGACGACAGGCTCTTCTTCAGAACGGACCGGTGCACCGAGACTACGGGGAAAACACGAGGCGGTGGTGTTTGTATTTACGTGCACAAAGATTGGTGCACGAACTGTGCTGTGATCAAAAGGCTTTGCTCAGCTGCTGTGGAGCTGATAACAGTAAGGTGTCGCCCTCACTACCTCCCCCGCGACTATTCTGTGATTCTAATCAGTGCTATTTACATAGCCCCTGATGCTAATGCTAATGACGCCCAGGGAGAAATTCATGACTTACTCACCTCGCTGCAGTGTAAATATCCTGAGGGGCTCTTCATTGTTTCTGGTGATTTCAATCACGTAGATTTACAGGCCTCTCTCCCAACCTTCAATCAGCACGTTTTCACAGCAACAAGAGGAAATAAAACGCTTGACCAAGTCTACACTAATGTGAAGGGGGCGTACACGGCAAAGCCACGCCCACCGCTCGGGGCTTCTGACCACTGCGCTTTGATGTTGGTCCCAAGACAGCTCCCCCCGCTGAGACGCTCGAAGCCGGAACAAAGAGAGATCAAACTGTGGCTCCAAGATAGTACCTCCATGCTGAAAGACTGTTTTGAGAAGACAAACTGGTCTGTCTTCAGGGAGGCAGCTACTGATGGGAGCTCAGTTGATCTGGAACTTTATGCGTCCTCAGTTCTGGGTTACATCAGCACATGCTCTGAATGGTCTTGAGCCGGAAAAGGGTAGCATGCCCTCTCCGGGTCGGGGAGGAGGTCCTGCCCCAAGTGGAGGAGTTTAAGTATCTCGGGATCTTGTTCACGAATGAGGGAAAACTGGAGCGTGAGATCGATAGGCGGATAGGTGCAGCGTCCGCAGTGAAGCGGGCGCTGTACCGGTCTGTCGTGGTGAAGAGAGAGCTGAGTCAAAAGGCAAAGCTCTCAATTTACCGATCGATCTACGTTCCCACCCTCATCTATGGTCATGAGCTTTGGGTTATGACCGAAAGAACAAGATCTCGGATACAAGCGGCTGAAATGAGTTTTCTCCGCAGGGTGGCTGGACTCTCCCTTAGAGATAGGGTGAGAAGCTCAGTCATCCGGGAGGGACTCGGAGTAGAGCCGCTGCTTCTCCACATCGAGAGGAGCCAGTTGAGGTGGCTCGGGCATCTGGTTAGGATGCCTCCTGGACGCCTCCCTGGTGAGGTGTTCCGGGCATGTCCCACCGGGAGGAGACCCAGAGGAAGACCCAGGACGCGCTGGAGGGACTATGTTTCTCGGCTGGCCTGGGAACGCCTTGGGATTCCCCCGGAGGAGCTGCTCCAAGTGGCTGGGGAGAGGGAAGTCTGGGCCTCCCTACTTAGGCTGCTACCCCCGCAACCCGACCCCGGATAAGCGGAAGAAGATGGATGGATGGATGGATGCTCTGAAAATGTATCCATAAAAAATATGTTAAATCTTACCCGAACGGAAAACCCTGGTTAAATAAAGAAGTCTGCACCCTGCTAGCAGCCAGGGACACTGCATTCAAGTCCGGAGATACAGAGGAGCTGAGAAAGAGCAGGAAAGAACTGGTGGATGGCATTAAGAAGGCCAAGGCCACGTATGCACAGAGGATCGAGGGACAGTTCACCTCACAAGACCCACGGAGCATGTGGAAGGGTATTAAATGCATAACAGATTACAAAGGCAAGAACAAACAATGCCCCAGGGACCCATCTCTGCCCGATGCCCTCAATAAGTTTTATGCACGTTTTGAAGATCCAAACAGACCAGCTAGCACCAGACTCACCTCATCACCAAATGAAGAGCACCTCAGAGTGACCGCAGCAGAAGTGAGAGGCAGTCTCAGAAGGATCAACCCTCATAAAGCAACCGGACCAGACAACATCCCAGGGAAAGTTCTGAAGGAATGTGCGGACCAGCTCTGTGAGGTGCTGGCTGACATCTTCACCACCTCACTTTCACTGGAGTCAGTTCCCACCTGCCTGAAGACCGCGACCATCATCCCAGTCCCAAAGAGCTCCACAGTGACTGGTCTGAATGACTATAGACCGGTGGCCCTCACCCCGATAGTCGCTAAATGTTTTGAGAAACTGGTCATGTCCCACATCAAGGCAACCGTCAACATCAACGAGGACCCTCATCAATATGCATACCGCGAGAACCGATCAACAGAGGACGCCATCTCTTCCGTGGTCCACACTGCTCTCACCCACCTGGATCAGAAGGACTCATACGTGCGTCTGCTCTTTGTGGACTTCACATCTGCCTTCAACACCATGATCCCCCAAACTCTGATAGACAAACTATCTACACTTGGACTAAGCCCCTCCATTTGTAACTGGGTACTAGACTTCTTAACAAACAGACCACAGTCCGTGAAGATCCACAACTTCTCCTCCTCCACCATAACCCTTGTTAATTCTACGTGAGTGAGGTTAGCCGCAGGATCTTGCGACAAGTCCTCACTCCAGCCTCTCCAGTAACGGGTTTTTTAACTTTTATCCTTGCACACGAGTATTACCCGATATGTCTCAAGATTAGTTAGAATTAAGGCTGAGACGAGGTAAATTCACCCAGACTGTTCACTGTCTCCGATTTGCAATGTCATATCCTCGTTGCACTCCGCCGATAGCCCGACTTAGCAGAATGGAGTCAGATCGTATCTCACGGAGAAACATGCATTCACGACAGCCTTTACCTCTTTGTAGATAGTTATTGTTATCCGTCTGGTTAGTTTTAGAACCTAGGAAAATAAGGTTCCAGGATATTGTTTTACTCTTTTTGGCTAACACAACCATTTAAAACCTCCAATAATCTTGTTGTTATCTTGAACCAAGTTTTCCATCATTTAATATCAAGGTGAGTCAAAGGAAAATCCAAATTTGTACGTTTTTATGTTTCTTTATTATTTAGTTGCAGGGGTAACAGCATAAGCACTACTTACTACAGAAAAGATTCAATCAGGTTACATGATTTGCATTTAAGAGAGTTAAGTGATTCACAGCTCACCAAAGATGTCTTCCACACGCTGGGTTTTAATGTGTTTTTAGCTTTAATTGAATTGAGTTCTACTCCAATCAATAATTTGTATACTCTTCAAAAATGTCGGTCTACTCCACATTAAGCATTCCACTTTTATCCAGGAAACCTTGTTATGATTCAACCAGGGAAATCTTGTTATTTTTCTACAGAAAAAACCTCCAGGTGATGCTGTTGTGCTCCAATCAGAAGTCTGCACTTCCAGCAGACTGAACAAATCTTTGTTTAATCCCACATAGGAAAAGCTTGTGTTTTTAATCCTTCAGGAAAAACTTGTTTTGTAATCATCCACTTTAGGAGAAACTTGTTTTGTAATCCCACCAAAGAAACCTTCATTTAATCCTGCTATAATCCAGTCAGGAAAGCCCGCACTTCCAGCAGACTGAATAAGTCTTCGTTGTAATTCCACAGAAAAACTCCAGGTAATTCTGTCGTGTTAAAAATCCCAGTTGTAATCCATCAAAACTGTTCAGGGCTAAAAAATCTGGTAATCCTCCCAGGCAAAATCAATTATTCCTCAAAAGTGTTATCCATTCAAAGATATTGTAATCCATTCAGTTGTTCTGCGATGCTGATGAACAAGGCCTTCAAAGCAGGCCTGAGGCTAAAATTAGAACATCGTGTTCTCCTAGCCGAATATCCAAGGTCAGTCAGCTTCCAGCTGGTAGGTCTCACTCCGTGGTCAGACCGGGTGACCCGAAAACAATAACTGACTTTCCAATCTTCAGGATCCCTTCAGCAAAATCAGCTTTAATCCATCAAAGATTGTTTTCCAAACATTCAGCTCGCTGCAGCCGCAAAGAGCACTCCTTTTGTTCAGGGGAAAAACTCTTTTTGAATTAATCAAATTTTCCCAGAGTATCCAGCAAATTCAAAGAATTCTTCATGATTTCAGCATCTTCAACCAGTTGTATTCCATAATTAATGTTGAATCTTATCAAGAAATGTTGTTTTGTTCCACAAATTTGTTAAATCCATCCAGAAAAATGGTAATCCAGAAATAGACAATTTTAATCCATTAGATAATGTGGTAATTCCTGGAAAAATTAGTTAAAAATCCATTACGAGAGGCCTTTAACAGCGGTTAGAAGACGAACAGGGACACTGTGTTCTTCTTATCTTCCCAATTTTCCCAAACATTCAGCTTGCTGCAGTCTGATCTCTCGACGCACAAAACTTCTCTTTAAACTCCTTTTAATCTGTTATGAACAGAAAGGAAAATATCCCTAATTCATTCAGAAGGGAAAAAAAATTGGTTTAATCCATTAATTGAGGTTTATTCCACAGAATTGTTATAAAACAAAAAAATCTTGTAAAAAATAAAAATAATTATATCCAGGAAAAATCAGTTACTCCGATAAAAATGTAAAAACATCCATTCACAGCTCCGTTGAGCTTTCAAAGGCCCTTTTGCAGCAGCAGGGAGGACAACAAGAACTCCGTGCTCCTTTTAGCTCAAACAAGCTGATAAACCAGTCCGCTTTCAGCGAGAAGATCTCCGCTTTGTTGGTTTCAACCGATTATTTAATCTTCTTGTATAAAAGGAGGCTTTTTTACTGTTATTAATAATTTACTCTTAATATAAATTTAGTTGTGGATTAAACTGGGAATATAACCTACCTTTTTTTGTCAGAAAGTGCCACAAGGGATTTCCAAAAGAATAGGAAAATTATTCCATCTCTGAAGCCAGTCCAAATTGTGAATAAGTTGGAAATATCCGGGCTGAGAGGCAAAAAAGCATTCCTTGTTGATCAAAAAGAAAAACCCTTTTTCGGATAATCCAATCTTCTTCTTTTCAGCTCCAGAGAGTTCAGTTATAATCCACAAGAATTCTTCAGAGGTCCAAAAACTCAGCAAAATTTCTTCTCTTCCACAGCTTTTTTATACTCTAACAGAGGGACTTCAGCCCCCACTTGCAGACGCTATGTCATTTTGTTATTTTTTCATTGGTTATTCGTGAGGTAACTTTTTACACCTCCTCCCAGCCCTCATCAAACGATGACATAATATTTTTCTCCTTCGCTCTCACCCTCCCTTCACACGAGAGTCTGGTCAGACAGGTTTAAACTTTCACCCAGATCTCTCAACTTTTACCTACATTTACCCAAACTGTGGAAAAAACACTCTTTTAACGTGCTATGTAATATTTAAAACTATTTTTCAATACCCAGCAGTGGAGAACCTCTTTGGTTTACCGTGAATCTTAAAAGAAAACATAAAATAACATTCATTTTACCTATAATACATAATCCTGCATCTTTAGTTAACCACTTGACACACACTTCACATATTCAATCACTTCTCACACTTTGTTTCATATAAGAACACTTTTTTTATATAATTATATGTGTTTGATTTAGAAGTGAACTGTTAAGAACCTACAAACTCCTCCGCAGCTCCTCCTCTGTGAGTTTGTAAAGTGTGCACCTTTTTATCTCCTCTGACCTATTTCTGCTCCAAGCAGACCTCAGCTATTTATCTATGTGTGTGTGTGCGTGCACGTGTGTGCGTGGGTGTGTGTGTGTGCGTTAGAGCTTCTGTGTCTGGCTGCTGTAGCATGGTTCAAAAAGTGCTCATTCAAAGATTACATTTTATTTTAATTATCTTTGTTTTAAATGCTTTAAAAACTCTTTTCATTTTTAACAGGCCCTAAATCACAGAGCTCTGTTTTAAGAGGCCTTCAGCTCATCTAACAAAGTGTTCTTTCTATTTGACCTATATTTCTGCTCCGAGCAGACTTGACTCTTTTCTGCAGCTGTGAAACACGAAGAGGCCCGGCTGTCTTGCTCCTGCCTTGAGCGTGTGTTTGGATAAATATGAGGCCTGCTGTTCGTATGGCTTCGTGTGTCTGCATCATGATTCAAAATGCTATGATTTTATTGCTATCCAATAAAAGATTATATTTATATGTTTGATCAGTTCTGTATGAGATTTAAATACCCTAAAAACTATTTTCTTTCTTCTTGATAAGAAGCCCAAGCTCTTTGCAACAACTTGCAGCTTCTTATCTAGTTTTGATCCATATTTTCTCAGAGAGAGACCTGCTGCTTTTCAGAGGCCTTGGTTTTTCTGCCTAGTGTGTGCATGTAAGGCCTGACTCAAACTTATTTCTTATCGCACAGGGTTAACCAAAAAATGCCATGCAATAACACAAAAATGGTTTACCAAAATACAGACAAAGCATATAAAAAGTAAAAAACATACATCATGTTTTTCTGCTTATGAGTTTAAAATGCCATATAAATTAAACTAATCTAGGGTTACTGACGGTGTGTTATTACACCCAGCTCTGAGCCCTGTGCCAAAGGCAACTTACCATGTGTGTGTATATGTGTTGTAAAGATTTTTGTAGCAGTATAAGTCTGTTTTCAATATAAAAGTCCTGCATACTTTGACACCCTCAGCACTGGCTCTCCTCAAGGATGTGTGCTGAGCCCTCTTCTGTTCACTCTGCTCACATATGATTGTACAGCCACACATCCAGGCTGTCATATTGTTAAGTTTGCAGATGATACAGCGGTGGTGGGATGCATCACAAACAATGATGAGTCCAGCTACAGACAGGAGGTGGAACACCTGGAGAGCTGGTGCAAAGAGAATAATCTTCACATGAATGTGAAGAAGACAAAGGAGATGATTGTGGACTTCAGAAGGAACAAACACACCCATGCCCCACTGAACATAGGTGGATCTGCGGTGGAGGTGGTCTCCAGCTACAAATACTTGGGTGTACACTTGAATGATAACCTCAGCTGGAGCAACAACACCACCAGCCTGATCAAGAAAGGTCATCAGAGACTCTACTTCCTCAGACGGCTGAGACGAGCTGGTCTGAGCAGCCCAGTTCTCACCTCCTTCTACAGGTGTGCAGTGGAGAGCATCCTGTGCTCCAGCATCAACGTGTGGCATGGAGGCTGCACAGTTGCAGAGAGGAAAGCTCTACAGAGAGTGGTGAAGGCTGCACAGAAGTCTGTTGGAGTCAGTCTCCCCACCATCACAGACATTTACACCTCCAGATGCAGGAAAAGAGCCACCTGCATCATGAAAGACCTCACTCACCCAGCACACTCACTCTTTGCCCCACTCCCCTCAGGACGGAGGTTGAGGAGCATCAAATGTAGAACCACTAGACTGAGGAACAGCTTCTACCCTGAGGCTGTTAGACTCATGAATAAATAAATAATAAGAATAAACACTGCAAAATATCACATCATGCTGATGCTGATCTGTTTTCTTGTTGCTGTGTTCATCTGTGACCATCTGCTCATAAAGACTCATGTTCGTGCTGCTGTTTATAATGATGTTTTTCTTTCCACTACATTAGGGCTTAGTGTATTACTAGTTGATGTTTCTCTTAGTTAATTCTAGATGTTATTACTGTTTTTCTCTTGCATTTGTTGTTGGATGTAACTGGGACCCCGTGTACATAATCTCGTTTTCATCACATGTACCACATGCGGTGCAAATGACAATAAAGATTCTCTGACTCTGACTTTCTGCTACTATACACTATAGCTACTATTCATCTGTTTTTTTCTCCAAATTTCTGCTTTTTCAGATATTGTTTCACTTTTTTATGCTCATTTATGCTTATATCAGCCTAGTTGGGCACAGTTATGCTCTCTCAATTTCCTTCTGTAATTTAAGCTTATGTCTGCTTTTTAGCTACTATTCTGTTGTTTGCTTTGTTTTTTTGTGCACATTTCTGCTTTTTTCAGCCTAAGTGAACTCTATTGTGCTCTCTTCACTTCCTTCTGATAACTTAAGCTTCTTTCTGCCTTTTCAGCTACTTTTCAGTTTTTGTTGTTGTTGCTAATTTAAGCTTTTTTAGCTAATTCATTGATTCAACTTTTATTTAGACAGATAAGTCACATTGAGCCTCGAAGACTCATTTACAAGTGAGATCTGCTTAGACAGACAAAAAGTAATGAAATTAGACACATTAGGAAATAACTTACTAGTTTGTGTTAATTTCTGCTTATTTAAACCACATTCAGCAAATATGTGTTCTTTCTGCTTTCTTCTGCTAACTTTTAGGCTTGTTCTTCCATTTCAGCTACATTTCAGCATGTTTTTAGCTACCGATAATTTCAGCTAATTTTCACCGAAAATACAATTTCTCTATTATTTATTATTTGTCAGTTATCCTTTTCTTTGGCAATTAAGGTGCAGTGAGAGATAGTTTTCCATCAGATGACAGAGTTACAATAAAATAAATATCAAACCACTTTTACACATTGCAAAACAATTTTTTCTACATTTTCAAGTCTATTGTAAAGCAAGAAACCAAACTATGAAGAAAAAAAATCACCAAAAATTGAGCGTGTCCATATCTGTTGTACTAAACTGTGCAATGAACTCAGTCTGAATGTTAACTTTTTAACTGAAGCGTAACACGGTGCCTCAGCTCTGCTCAGTTCACCTCGCAATGTGACAGTCACCTTCATGCTGCATCAGAGAACAAATCAATCACAACGCAGGTGGAAGGTGCCTGCCATGCCATCTTGTGTGAATCTAAATACGGTATTCACTCAGATTAACATGCTGACAAGTAAGAGGTATAAGGTAAATGATTGACTTGCCTGTTGAGGTGGCCAACATCCTAACGTGAATGCAGAACGAACAGGAACTCTTTCTTCTCTCGGTCTTCTATTGTCCTCTAGGTACCGAGTCACCTCGCCTTTGGGTTTACCCTGGGAGTCTCTTCAAATGATGCTTTAGTCTGAAGTAAAGAATCAAGATTAATTCATTTCTACATCCCACACAGTCTCTGGGGGGAGGGGAATTTATAATGTATAATTAACACTAAGGGTCCTGTAGAGTGTTTTTTAAGAGTTCTTGGAAAAGGGTAGCACCAACTGTACATGTAGGAAAAAGAGCTGATAAAGGAGGAAGATTTTGTGTGCTGTTGCTTTGGAATAACAGTGTGGCAACAGCATGACCTGTCAGGCACCTCACTTTAGCTTAGTGTTATTGGGATAAAGTGGAAAGCTCTGTAGCAGGAGCTGCTGCATTACTCCATCATTCACAGTGATTATTGTTATGTGTTGTGACCTGTGTGAATTATCGCTGCACAGGACTGCTTTTTTTCCCCCATCTCTCCATCAGGCATAGACCTGTTACATATTTCAATACTGTTCCTATTAACTGTCTGTGCCATTCCTCAGGAAACGTGAGACAGGGAACCCTTTATCACTTTGTTTTCTTGTTGAGAGCTAGATGAAAATAATGATATCACTCAAGTTTCCAAAGGTACTAAGCCTCATATCTCCAAGAGAGGAAAGCATTTCTAACCTCTGTCCAGCTGTTTAAATAAACGATTGAATACAAAATGAACCGAAGAAAACACATTTCTGGTAGCTACAAAGCTAACCTTAGACCACAGGACACATGTTAAACTGAGACATATTATATCTACATTTGTGTTCCTTGTAATTGACCTTTTTATAATAATAGATGCTAATTTATGAGCTATTGAAGTGTCAGTAGGCAGATTTTAGCCCATCTCACACCCTGAATAATGTGAGTTGAACAATACAAACACAAGCTCTTAAGTTAGTCACTTTACATCTGATGTCAGATTCCTCTGCAGTGGCCTTTAGGGTTTAGAGCTCGTGTTGTTGCTTTGTGCATATGTGCTTTTAACTTGAGAGAGGAGACAGTAAATTTCCTGTCTACTGGAAAGTATCATTGTCGAGCAAATTAGTGACCATTTTCTGCCAAAACCACATCCAAATGTGACGTGAGCAATTGTACCTCACTTTGCCTCCACATTTATGTGGATTGCTTTTCCTCCCATTGTTAGTCTACACCACTTAAGGCACGTGTCAGTGCCAAGTATTATCTGGTTTAATGTTTTCTCATTTGTTGTTTGTATTTGTTCAATGTCTTGTTGTTGAAAGTGTGCACATTTATACACATAATTATAAATGTGCCAGAATTAGTCAAATAGCTATCATTCAGCTGCATTGGACTCGTTCACACCTGATACCATCTTGTTTTGAGGTGAGCGTGGGGCCAATTCTTTCATCTATGTTTTGCCAGTAAACCTTTTGTTTTTAGTAACCCAACTTCTAAATGTATACAAAAAAGTTTTATGGAGAAATGAAAATAAATCTGGGTTGTAATTTTTTCTTATTTATTCAACATTTGCTTAGTAGTAGTTGTTGTTGTTGTTGTTGTTGTTGTTGTTGTTGTTGTTGTTGTTGTTGTTGTTGTTGTTGTTGTTGTTGTTGTTGTTGTTGTTGTTGTTGTTGTTGTTGTTGTTGTTGTTGTTGTTGTTGTTGTTGTTGTTGTTTTAGAATGGGAGAATATTTTTATAGTTACACACAGACACATTGTATATTTATCTATATCTATCTATCTATATACAGTTAGTCCCCGACTTACGAACGAGTTCCGTTCCTACGCCCGTTCGTAACACGAAAATCATCGTAAGTCAAAAATACGTCCAAACGGCACCTCATACATGCACCTCATACATCCAAAGGGCACCTCATACATCCCCTCCTCTTCGCTACACCTCCATGTACCCTCTGCCTGCCTCTCCACCATGGGGACCAGGGGCCTCATGTACAAAGACTTGCGTGGACTTCTTACTGAAAAGTGACGTACGGTCAAATCCAGAAAACGGCGTACGCACAAAAAAATCCAGATGTATCAAACTGTGCGTACGCCGGAATCCACGCACATTGCTTTTGTACATCACAATCAACGTGGAATTGAGCGCACATGAGAGAGTGGCCGACTCCGCCTTTGACACGCCTCCATATAAATATGCAAATTCATTTAAATATGCCTTGCACCAGAGGAATGTCGTCTTGTCCCATCATGCATCACGTTTTTCAACTGCTAAAACAGCTAAAAATAACCAAAAAACAAGAATTGAAGCTGTGCAAGACTATTCAGTCTTTCTGTTTTTTATATCTTTTGCAGGTTATTTTGTTATTTATTTTTATTTTTTTGAAAATTTATTCATTTCATTTAAAAACATGACAATTATACATACAATACAATAACAAAAAGTAAATTAAATAAAATGAAAGGTGGCAGAAGAAGAACTAGTCTTATGAAAACTGCCCCTTTTTACTCAATTCTAATGTAAATCAAATTATATATATAAAATTTTATTTCAAAAAGAAAATAACAATCTAGCTAAATTAAAAACATAAAAACTCAAACATCTTAATCAAATCAGACAACAACTTAAGTAGATATATGTATTAACGATTCCCATATTCTTCCAAGAAACTCGTCTTTATCAGTCTCTTAAATGTACACAGTGATCTGGCATTCTTAACAGTATCTTCCAAACCATTCCACAATCCTATTCCCTGAATTATTGTGGATCGTTCCTTCAAACTACTACTAAAATAAGGCTTCACAAACATCTCAATTCCTTTAAGAAAATATACACTCTCTCTTTTAACAAAATGTGTTTGAATATTGTCAGGCAACATGCCTTTATGTGCCTTATACATAAGCAACAAAATGTTATAATTAACCAAATCATAGAATAGTTATATTCTAATTGCGTCCATGTGGATGTAATAATTGTTAATCATGTGTGTTTGGTGTGAACAATAATGATTTTCACATCATGAACAGTTTCTCAGAATCACCTCTAGGTGTCGCCAATGGAACCAAAACCACAGAAACGTGCGTACGCCAGCCTTGGAGTTGCCGTGGAGCTGCGCACATTTCCACGTTCAGTTCTGTTTTGATACATACGGAGTTTTGCGTGGAAAATGGCGTACGCAAGGTTTTTGTGCGTACGCACTGTTGATACATGAGGCCCCAGGGCCTTCTCCTGCTCTGCCCCTCACCTCAGGAACGCTCTACCGCCAGACCTTCGAAACACCACCTCCCTTTCTCTGTTCAAGACTGCCCTGAAAACACATCTCTTTAGACTAGCTTATCATTAACTTTACTAAATGTATTTTTATTATTTTGTATTTTATAATCTTTATGTATTTTATATTTCAATTTGTCGCTGATAATGTTTGATCTGTATCTGTTTGTTAAGTGTCCTTGGGTGTCTTGAAAGGCGCTTTTAAATAAAATGATGATTATTATTACATATTATTATTATTATCCAAGCACCTCATACGTACAGTACTGTATTTTTACCAAGCACTTAGCCTATCCTAACACATTACCCTATATAATTATCAAAAACCACATAAGGAGCCATAATGAAGGGAAAAAAATAGTTAATTTCTTACTGGGAGCTGGTCATTTCTTCCTCCGTCTGTTAGCATGTTAGCTTGTGCACCTCCGAGCTTTGCAGCTTGCTTCACGAGGTCCACAGCGTTTACAGCAACGTCTGTTAGCATGTTAGCTCGTTGCTAGCATGTTAGCTCATTGCTCAGCTGTCCTCCGCTCCTCCTGTATTTCCACGCGCTCCAGAGGTCTGCCTGCTCTGTAAGTTTCCACTGAGCGCGTCAGTGGAAACCCGCTCCTGTAAGTTCAAGCTCTCTTAAGTTTCGTATCCAGCTCCCCCTTCCCTCCTGTAAGTCTCAACTCCCCTAAGTTTTGTTTCTGTATCTTATTTTCTGCTGTAAAGGCGCATAAACGGCATAA
>JBBPBX010010481.1:0-11194 GCA_038048925.1 Garcialebias charrua
CAGGGGTCCCCAAACTTTTTCCTGTGAGGGCCACATAACTTTTCCCTTCTCTGGTGGGGGGCCGGAGTCAGTTTGTAACAGGAAAAAGTGTGATGATTGCAGGAGTGCCTAAATGTAAAAATGTATTGTTTTCCAGAAAGCACAATCAAATAACCCTCTCTGGGTTCTTCACAGCACAAAAGTCAGGAGATAAATAATAACACTATTAATAAAATAAATAATAACACTATTAATAAAATAAATAATAACCAAATAACCCTCTCTAACAAAAGTGCAAATGTATTCTGCTGAGCTAACAGTCCACTTTTTAGCTTTGAGAGTTTGTCTGCTCGCATTTGGCCTTGCAAGCTATCATACTTGTCTTTGTGACGGGATTCATAGTGTCGCCGCAGATTGTATTATTTGAATACCGCCACCGCCTCTTGACAGATGACACAGACAGCCTTTTCTTTGCATTGAACAAAAAAATAATCCTTTGTCCACTGCAGCTTAAATGCCCTGCATTCTGAATCAAAATTTCTCTTACCTAATCTTTTTGCCATTATTCCGTTCTGTCTTTGACAGGGGCGGGTTTAGGATTTTTTTCTGGGGGTTGCCAGATAGGGGCACAGACCGCAGAAGGGTGGAACACAATAAATCAAATGTGGAACAATAGTTCAAAATAGTTCATAACTAAGGAACATTTTATTGCAAAAGTCCAACTTTATTATCAAATACAAATACACACATGAAAAAAAAATTCTAAATGCTCTATGGTATTGTTCTGGGAGCCGGACCAAATGTGGAGGCGGGCCGCATCCAGCCCGCGGGCCGTAGTTTGGGGACCACTGGCGTACACTGTCGTAAAATTTGAGCTTTGCGCGTTCGTGCCCTGCGGGGCTACGCTTGTGCCTCTGCATACGTACGGCGTAGTGTGGCGTACTGCATTACACTGAGCTCTGCCGGGGCCTTAAGAGGGGGACAATTGTCCCCCTCTTACAATGCTTTTATTGCTAGTATCACTCAGCCTTCTGTGAATAGCAAACAACCATCAGGGTGCTAACGATCCATTGTTAGGCTAATGGTCCTCCTTCATCATGTGAGGAGCTGGTTTCGACTGTCATCAGCAAACTGGTTGATCCATTGTGAGAGGGTGCTAAAGACTGACCGGAATACCAGACTTAGCTTTTTTAGATTTTTCTACCTGGATTATTGAGCATGCATCAGGGTAAAATTAAACATGTTTTAAAATCTATTTTGGAGCTTTTAGAATCGATTCTGAATCGCCAGGACTAAGAATCTAGATTCTTTAAAAAAAAAAATAATAATCCTGCACCCCTACCTCTAAGAATTTGTCCACAAGGGGACCTAATGAGCCCACACGTGGAGTTGAAGAGCAGACTGTCCCAGGAAGGCCCCTCGCCCCCATCAGACCACTGTCCACTAGAGGGCCACACAGGCCCTCGATTAAGCAGGGAGGAGGGGGTCACTCACTCACACCTCGGACTGACTGTCGGCCTCCTGGTCTGGAGCTAACTTTTTTTAGCTCTGTGTTTGTTAGCTGTTTGTTTGCAAGATAAGTCAAGAACCACTCAGCGGATTTTTCGGAAACTTACAGAATGTAATCACAGTATGGACGTTTACAAGTGAGTACCGTAGCTTTATTAGATGTTTGAGATAAATAAATAAAAAATGATCTTTTAGCATTAGCTTCATTTAGCTTCTGTTTATAACGTTATAAATAGCTCAGAAACCGCTCAGTGGATATTTCTGAAACTTACAGAATGTAATCACAGTACAGTATAGACATTTACAAGTGAGTAGCTTTATTAGATGTTTGAGATTTTTTTTTAAATGATCTTTTATTGGCATTAGCTTCAGTTAGCTTCTGGTTTTATTTCTGTTAAAGTTATAAGTAGCTTCGAAACCACTCGGTGTATATTTTTTCTGCTTACAGAGTGTAATTATAAGGCTTTAATGTACTGTACTTAACTATGGCCTGGATGAAGCATTTGAGATAAAATTCGATTTTTTATTCGTGTTTTCAGAGACGGACTCGTCTCGGTTAGCATTCGTTTTATTTCTGTTTACGTTATAAATAGCTTCGAAACCACTCGGTGTATATTTTTTCTGCTTACAGAGTGTAATTATGAGCTTTAATGTACTTAACTATGGCCTGGAGGAAAAATTTTAGATGAAATTCGATTTTTATTCGTGTTTTCATAGACGGACTCGTCTCGGTTAGCATTCGTTTTATTTCTGTTAAAGTTATAAATGGCTTCGAAACCAATCGGTGTATATTTTTTCTGCTTACAGAGTGTAATTATATGAACTTTAATGTACTTAACTATGGCCTGGAGGAAAAATTTGAGATGAAATTCGATTTTTTATTCGTGTTTTGAGAGACGGACTCGTCTCGGTTAGCATTCGTTTTATTTCTGTTTATGTTATAAATAGCTTCGAAACCACTCGGCTAATAAACCACTAACCCTTGTGCTATAATGTCAGCTATAATTTTTAGCAAACAAATAATTGTTTTTACCGTGTTAATCTTCTTAAAAGCCTTGGTCTGCGCTCCTGTGGCAGACATTAGCAGCAGATCTAAACACTCGGTCCATATTGCCGGGTTGACTCAGCGGTGACGAGGCACGTCAGCGGTGGATGACGCGTTACGTCGGCGGTGACGTAGGTGCGACCTATACACCGGTGCAATCTATTTATGGATTTTTTTCAAATTTTTGGCAATAATTGGACAGTGCGACCTATACAACAGTGCGACCTATACAACGGAAAATACGGTAAATAGACCACTTTAAAGGGCAATGTGAAGTTGGACTAAGAGGATTTATAGGATGTTTGTGCCCTGATAGATCTGAAAGTGTCTAGATATTAACAAAAATGTTGAGGCTCAGGACAAGCGGTCATCTGCTTCAACCGGCTAGGTTTGAGAGGAACAGATACCCAATGGCAGGTCAAGAATCACATGTTAAGACAGAAATAGTATCAAATGAAAACTACAGTATTCAGTTTTAACAAGTCATTTAAGGAAATGAGGTCATTTTGTCCTCCAGTAGTCTAAGCTTATAGCAGCATAACAAGCCAACCCTAACTATAGGATTTATCTAAAAGGAAAATCTTAAAACTGGACAATGTGTCACTGGAAATTGGTTCCACAAGAGAGGAGCCTGATAACTGGAATATCTTCCTCCCATTCTGCTTTTGGAAACTCTAGGAACCTCAAGTAAACCTGCAGTTTGAGAGTGAAGTGCTCTGTTAGGAAAATATGAAACAATAAGAGCTCGAATATTAGATGGAGCCAGGTTGTTGAGGGCTTTGTAGGTTAGATTATATCATACGTCATGTTTTTATGCTATTAGTGCTTAGTGTGTTTTTAGTTGATGTTTTTCTTAGTTCTTATCTAAGATCTTATTACTGTTTTTATTTTACAGTTTATACTTTTATTGGATGTAGCCGGGACCATTTGTACACAATTTCGTTCCACCACATGTACCACATGTGATGCGTATGACAACTAAAGAACCTTGAATTCTTGAGTCCTGTAGAGATACAGTGCAAGATACAATTTTTTTTAACCTCTTCATTACCTCGTATTCCTTTTTCCTTATCTAACAAAAAAAAAAGGCAGCGCCTCTCATGAGGCTGCAGCCTCAAGCACCTCTGTCTTCCCATGTCAATGTTGTTTGGTTGTTTGTGTTTCTTGGACGGGCTGTAATGGAATGTAATTTTGTTGTGCTTCGATTCAATAACAATAAAGGCTGATTCTGATATATACTGTATATCTATCTATATCTATATATCTATCTATATACAGTATATATACATATATATCTACAGTATGTATATACATATATACAGATATGTAATTTTTCGGTACTTTTAGGAGAGTTACGCCAAGCTTTTATGACTCAGTTATTTACAGTAAACCAAGAATATGTCGTCATTCTTGTATCACTGCTGGATGTTTTTCAGAGTAGGAACAATTCCATCTGTGGGTTGGGCTAATGTACAAAACCTGATATAAGTCAGAGCGTGTTTCCTCACGGCAGGTTTAATCCAAACCCAACTGTCTAGGTGTGGGGAGCACGAGCTCAGAAAAGAATCATCATGGTTAAACAAATTAAGTCCAAGGTAAGTTTTTATTTCTTCATGTCTCTGCTGCAGTGTGTAAAGTTAAAACAAGGTCTTCTGTAAAGGCTTGTCCTGTGGCCCTGACTGTCAGATCATAACAGATTAAAATGGTATCAGTGCATATTGTTTGGGGAGAGTGACAAAATAATTTATCCTCTTCAGGCGGAGTTTCATGGAGTTCTGGCCAGCGCAGGAAACAAGCTGGTGGTGGTGGACTTCACAGCTACGTGGTGTGGTCCCTGCAAAATGATTGCTCCAATTTTTCAAGTAAGTGTTTGATTGAGACACGTCGAAACTCATTGTCACTTTTGATTTATTTTTATTTTTTTCCTTTACAAAAGGCATTTTATTTTTACACGGGAAATTTGTGAAACACTTAAACATCCAAAACAAAGAAATTCTTGATTGGATAATGGAGACGGGGATAACAGAAAGATGAATTTCACTTTTTTTTGTTTATTGTACAGTATTCATGTTTTAAAGAGAGACCCTTGTGATGAAACATGATGGCTCTGCAGAAGGTTTCAGTTTTCCTTTCTTTCCCTTACAAATTGAAAAAACAAGGTTAATGTTGACCTACTTTCTTGCAGCAACTGTCAGAGAAGCACAAGGGCCAAGTGGTTTTCATTAAGGTGGATGTGGATGAGGTTGCTGTAAGTATGTTTTGAAGATTTTGAGACATTTGAGTCCAGTTGGCATAGTTGATTTATGGCTTTTCAAAGAGAACGCTGAGGATCCGTTCCTCAACGAAAGAGCCATTAGAAAGACTCGTATTGTTCGTGACAT
This sequence comes from Garcialebias charrua, assembly GCA_038048925.1. NCBI lineage: Eukaryota > Metazoa > Chordata > Actinopteri > Cyprinodontiformes > Rivulidae > Garcialebias > Garcialebias charrua. Next base: position 4,915 of record JBBPBX010010481.1, read on the forward strand.
CGCCTCTCTATCTGTAAATGCAGCAAACGTACACATAAAGGTGTGTTCAGATCTGTAGAGTCTGTAAGCTATGGATGAAAACACCCATTATTTATTTTTTGACAAGATGTAACCTGTAAGTTCATGTGACCAGTGCCAAATCCAAAACCATTAATGTTGCAGAGGTTTACAATAGACTGTTGAATATTTCTGAGTCCGTTTCGGTGGTTCATCAATCAGTCTGACCGGTTGCTCTCTGTTTTAGGATCTGTGCCAGGAATGTGGCATTCGAAGCATGCCTACATTCCAATTCTACAAGAACGGACAGAAGGTGAGTCAGAATTCTTGGAACGCATCATAAACCGGTCTGGTACGGTCGTGTACATTCAGGCACTTACTTTTTCCGTTTATTAAACCAAAATGAAAAAATCGGATAACAAAGCTTTTTTTTTTTTTTTCGATTTTGTGCACAAAACGAAAATGGGAAAAAAAACGGACAATGAGCGTTCGCTTTTGATCATCGTGTCATCTGGGCCAGTTTCTTTAAGGGAGAAATGTTTCATCTTCTATCCAGAGGACTTCATCAGTCTGTGGCCTGTCAACCAGATCTGTCCCATAAGTAGCTTCATTGCTGGTGTTTCAAGCCAGAATCTCAGAATTAACAAGTGCAAAAACACTCACCCAAAACAATCATCATGTGTAGAACAATCAAATGTTTTAGTCCAGATGGCCAACTTGCTACTCACAGAAACAGCCTGAGGACAACCAAGGCCAAAATGGTTCAGAAAAAGGGTTGTAGGCTCAATCTTCCAGGTGGATATCTGGACCAGTTTTTTTTTTTTTAAGAAACTGGTCCAGATGAAATTATTTAACCGTTTTTGTTATTTTGAAAAAAACAAACTGCATGAATGGTACCTCCAGCAACACTGAGAACAACAGAAATGTTTTGTAATGTTTTCAAATGTACAAAATGTTGGACTATTTTCGCTCCAAACACCAGGAGGAAATTATTCGTAGCTTTTCTGGGGGAAAAACAGACATGACTGTCAAGTGTTGAAGAACTTGTAGGCCTAAGGTGTATTTTATTTAAAATAGTCATCGTCCACTCAAATGTTTGAGGGGGATCAGATTCTGTGTGTCGTTTGTAGCTCTTAAAGACATCTGGACGTTACAGCAACAGCTGTACAGAGCTCAGAACTAGGGATGCACTCATCCACATTTCTCACTTCCGATCCGATACTTAAAAACTGGGTATCGACAGATACTTTTCCGATCTGATACTGTTCAGGTGTGTGAATCTGTATAATGAAATTTTTGTACTGAGACGTTTCATTTTAACGTTGTGTGAGATACACCCAATGAAGACATTCTTGAGCCTTACAACAGGAAACTCACAAACTTTAACAGCACACAAGAGGCAGGTCTATACCACACACATGTCCTTGTCACTCATGGTGCAGCTGGAAAAACTAAAAAAACGCTAAGCATGGTGGGAAAGACAACAAAATCCACTCCCTTAGTGGTTAAGAGGAATGGATTTTGTTGTCTTTCCCATAATGCTTAGCGGTTTTTTAGTTTTCCAGCTGCACCTAAAGCTGGAAAACTAAAAAACCGCTAAGCATTATGGGAAAGACAACAAAATCCACTCTCTTAGTGGTTGAGGGGAGTGGGCTGTGTTGTCTTTCCCGTCATGCTTAGTGGTTTTTTAGTTTTTCCAGTTGCACAATGAGTGAGAAGGACATGTGTGTGGTATAGACCTGCCTCTTTTGTGTTGTTAAAGTTTGTAAGTTTCTTGTTGTAAGGCTCAAGAGTGTCTTCATTGGGTTTAACTCTCACAATGTTAAGACGGCAGTCACAGAATGTGATGGAACACAAGTGCTCTTTGAAGCTGGATCAGAAATATCGGCAGGTTGGATCCGATATCCAATACTTAAAGCTCCACTGACATCATCTTTTGACTTTTCAAAAAATGGCACAACATATATAAATATTAAGATTGACCCCTGACCGTTTTTGCTAAAATAATGTTAAATGAATGAAAATTGACCCCCAAAACAGTTTAAAATTAGCGCCATTTTTTTAACACGATAAATAGGGATATCCCCGTCGCAGGATGATGACGTCATGTAAAGGAAGTTCTCTCCTGCGCAGCTTGAAAACAATGGATGAGCTACAAACTCGATCCGTCCAATTTAGCCATTTAAAAGTTAATATTTTAGCGGATTGTCTGCAGAGAGGCCAAAGTTATTTCCAGTAAACAGCAGGTTATAATTTTTTTCAGCTCCTGCTGGTTTTTGGAGACTTTTCACTTCATGAGGTGAGCTCAGCTGCTGTGTGGAGTTACATGCATGTGGACGAGGCAGAAGTAATTCTACAACATGTACATCGTCTCCAGCCTCCACAGCACTGAAATGGTAATATATTAGTTAATGTTCCTAATAATTATTCAACATTAATTAATAGTTTAAAAAATTAGTCCCTTTTAAAATATCTGTTAAAGGGGACCTCAGATGCATTTTTTAAATTTTTATGTTATTTCTGTGTGCTATCTAGACCCTATTCCTTCAATTTAATGCACAAAATAATTCTTAGATAATCAATTATACCCTTTTTAATTCTGCCAGTTTTAACTTTCGTTTTGAACGACCGGTTTCTGATAGAAGTTCTGAAGTCCACGCCCTTCAAAGATCTGTTTACGCCCTCGTAACAGCCAGTATCTGTAATGTGTTGTTGTTTTAAAATTAGCTCTTTTTTTATTACTCATTTGACTTACTGTTAGTGCTAGCTTAAGATAACTTACCGAAACCCGTCTGAGCGCGCCGCAGTTTGCTGCTCCTTTTAGCATTAGACCACCCGAATCCGAAGCTAATGTTAGCTTGTTCCTCTTCCGGTTTTCGCCAGCTCCGCTCGGAGACTTTGGGCGTTATCGCTGTTCCAGTCAAGACAACACAAAGTTCACCAAGTGTCTCCCGTAAATTAATCCGTAAGGGGAAGGTCCTCACTGCTGCGAGGCTGCTGCGAGGCTGCAGCAAGGCTGTACAGTTGAAGCTCCGCTCCATGGCGCCAGAAGAGGGTCCCGTCGCAACCGGTCTCTACGCCGGGGGTATGCTCGTTTAATTTTTGCCGGCGGCGCGTTGGGAGAGATCGCAAATACACTAAAAATTGAACTAAAAAACATAAAAATAACAATTATACTTTATTTATAAAGCCATTTAAAAAACCACAGCTGCAACAAAGTGCTGTACACATGAAATTAATAACATATAAACAAAAGATGAGATGAAATCATGAAAAACAACAGTCATGTGTTTAATACAGAAGTGGGTTGAGCCTAACCAGGTGAGGGGCTGGACTCAGGTTTGAGGTGGGTTGTCCTCGCGCCTGTGACGTCACAGGCGCGATTGACTTCCATTTTATTTCAAAAACGAACCGTTTTCATCACAGTAAAATAAATCTACTTAGAGTAAATAAACCACTGGGTGCATTTTTTTGGCACAAGGACTGTTTTTTTATGAAGTAAATACCCAAAGTTTAGTAAAAAAACATTAAAAAGTGAATTTTGCATGTGTGGTCCCCTTTAAATATATTATTCTTTTATTTTATTTTGTTTGTGTTTTCAGGTTTCCAGGTCTCCAGTCCATCACCTGAGGCTCTTCCTGTTGAACCACAACCCAGACTTTCACATCACAGCAGGTAAGATTGCATCAACGAAAAGAATACTACTCAACAATATTCTTTGATGTAAATCTGTTGATTTTCTGTGGTTCTGATGAGGGAAGTGACAAAGTGGATGCAGCATTCAGCCCATAATGGACCCAGATGTCCCCTGCGTCCAGACCTACAACACCTGGACATCCATGAGCATGCACGAGGAGGTGGTGGAGTCTGAAGAAGTACAAGCAGCAGGATGAGGAGAAACTAGACCGATGTCCCCTGCGTCCAGACCTACAACACCTGGACAGGAGGATGGACGAGGAGGTGTTGGAGTCATTTTTACAGAGCTGATGAAGTCAAACAACACTTGCTAATATGTGTTAAACTCAATTTATTTTGATAATCTGTTCATATTAATGTTTCCCCAGAGGTTTTCATTTATTTGATAATATGGGATGGTTTTATTTTAATAAAATGTTTCTTTCAACATTCACCAATTTTGTTTTTACTAAAGTATGAGCTGTGAGTTGTAGATGCACGAATGAAAATAAAACAGATACACAAATATTCTCACAAAGAATAACACAAATATTCTCACAAAGAATAACTCAACACTAACAGATAATATAGTGTACTACCGTAACTTTATTTACACATAACTACAGAAACACTTGGTTCATTGTTATCCTTTTTTCTTTTTTCAAACAACATGTTCATTTGAACACTCAGAAAAAAATATTAAATTCATTGATTCATTTTCATCTCAATGCTCTGGCCAGTTGTAGTATTTCTGCATATTTTAATGTCTTGATGCACAAACGTAGCTTTCTGCAGCAGTCCTGATGTTCTACAGATCCTGAAGACGTCTCCATCTGTTGTTTAACAATATCAAGGTTTGTTCTCCACCTCGGTCCACTCTTCAGGTGAAGACATTTCTGTGAATCCTCGCTCGTCCACGCTCCTGGATGTCCAGGTGTTGTAGGTCTGGATGCAGAGGACATCTGGGTCCATTATGGGCTGAATGCTGCATCCACTTTGTCACTTCCCTCATCAGAACCACAGAAAATCAACAGATTTACATCAAAGAATATTGTTGAGTAGTATTCTTTTCGTTGATGCAATCTTACCTGCTGTGATGTGAAAGTCTGGGTTGTACTAGTGGTTCAACATGAAGAGCCTCAGGTGATGGACTGGAGACCTGGAAACCTGAAAACACAAACAAAATAAAAGAATAATATATTTAACAGATATTTTAAAAGGGACTAATTTTTTAAACTATTAATTAATGTTGAATAATTATTAGGAACATTAACTAATATATTACCATTTCAGTGCTGTGGAGGCTGGAGACGATGTACATGTTGTAGAATTACTTCTGCCTCGTCCACATGCATGTAACTCCACACAGCAGCTGAGCTCACCTCATGAAGTGAAAAGTCTCCAAAAACCAGCAGGAGCTGAAAAAAATTATAACCTGCTGTTTACTGGAAATAACTTTGGCCTCTCTGCAGACAATCCGCTAAAATATTAACTTTTAAATGGCTAAATTGGACGGATCGAGTTTGTAGCTCATCCATTGTTTTCAAGCTGCGCAGGAGAGAACTTCCTTTACATGACGTCATCATCCTGCGACGGGGATATCCCTATTTATCGTGTTAAAAAAATGGCGCTAATTTTAAACTGTTTTGGGGGTCAATTTTCATTCATTTAACATTATTTTAGCAAAAACGGTCAGGGGTCAATCTTAATATTTATATATGTTGTGCCATTTTTTGAAAAGTCAAAAGATGATGTCAGTGGAGCTTTAAATTATGCTGGTATCGGATACCGATACTGGATTGGATCGGCCCCATCCCTACTCAGAACCAGAGTAGAAAAAACACAACTGGGTTCCTGATCAAATAAGATTGTGATTGTGTCTCGTTCTGTTCCCGTCTATGTGCAATATTTTAGTTATTTAATGCAAAAAAGTCAAATGGGAATTTATAATCTAAGGAAAAACATTTGTTTTATTTTATAGTTGTGGACTACAATATGAATATGCAAAGAAAAATATATCTTACTGGCTTTCTCTTTCCAGTTTGTCATACATCAATGGTGTGGGGGTGTGTTTGGTTGGGTGTGTCTCCTTTCATTTGTAGCAAACTGGTTTTCTAACCTGTCCGTTGTGTCTTTCAGGTGCACGAGTTTTCTGGCGCTGATCAGAACAAGCTACAACAAAAAGTGGTTGAGCTGATGTAGACCTTCAGTGACCAATCCACACCATCTCCACCTGAGCAGCACTTCCTGTCGTCACCATCAGCTCCTCTGCCCCACACAGGAAATGTTTTATTCCACTCATGTAACACCAACCTGATGTCATCTTTTAATTCTGTTACATGTAATGGCTAGAAGTCCTGAAAACTTGTCTCTGTTTTAATTTCTTGTTCCAACAAGGTGGATTTAATAAAAAGATCACTTTCTATTGTCGTTATATTTTAATTACAAAACTACAACTGCAAACAATCTGATCTGAAACCGTTTTAAGGGCGTTTATTAAAAACGCGAATAGTTTACACATGTGCACCATCACATCAAAGAGTTTTTACACATTGTACAACATAGCAGCAAATGTGTTGAGTTTTTATAAAGGAAGGGGGTATAGCTT